>JBCAUG010525413.1:0-14972 GCA_038406175.1 Haplosyllis leylae | reverse complement strand
CTAGTCCCAGGGGGGTTACTCAGGTCTGGTCCAGGGGGGGTACTCAGGTCTGGTCCCAGGGGGGAGGGGGTACTTGGGTCTGGTCCAGGGGGTACTCAGGTCTGGTCCCGGGGGGGTACTCAGTCCCAGCCAGGGGGTACTCAGTCCCAGCTGGGGGGGGTACTCAGTCCCAGCCGGGGGGGTACTCAGGTCTGGTCCTGGGGGTACTCAGTCCCAGCTGGGGGGTACTCAGGCCGAGTACCCCCCCCCCGAAAATTTTTTTTTTAAATTTTTTTTAAAAATTTTTTTGGGGGGGACAGAAATCTTATGATAGGTCGGCTATGCAGCGGGCGGTATGCCTCTTGCGTTCACGCAAGAGGACTTTCTTGTGCAGTAATGGGTCAGTCAGGGACATGATTGGGAGAACGGATGTCTTTCATTTCACACCTCACAACATGTGACTTCATCAAAAATCATGTAACGGAACATCCTACACCGCAGAATGAAGGAAGTCCAGTGTAACAGTCAGTTTGCAGCACTGTCACCTTTGAGTTGGCATCGTTTCACACTAGATATTCACACTAGACAAGACCAGGGTTTTCAGTGTGACTCTCGTCATACTGTGATGGGCTTCAGTATTCTCATGGAATTCTTTCCAAGGAACATTGCACTGAACCAGTAATGGACTAGTTTACATAGCCTTCGTTTTCTCTTTTGAAATCATAAAAGCAATGTATTTTGGTATTGTCATGAGAGCGTGGGACATGCATTGGTACAGACCTACGATTGAAATTGACTATGTTTACTTATAATAAGTTATAACAACTTATTCACATCCATGTCAGGTATGTTGACGTCAAGCTGCAATTTCCAGTTCAGAAGTATGTTGTAAATAACATCTCTCGATCTGATGCTAATTGTGTTTTAACAAGATTAATATTTAAAAAAATATTACTGAAAATATTTGAAAGCTAGCCTTTGGAAAATGTCAGATTTGCATCTCCAAACAGGCTTAAACCCGATATTCTTGCGAATATATCCCAATATCGTTGCCATATATTCATTCTCACATAACATTAACTTACCTTCCTAAAAAATCAAGAATTTCAAATTCATCATCTACCCATTGGCCATTACGAATCTGCACATCTCTGGGTTCAAAAGCATAATCGTCAACGTCTACAACATGATATTACAAGTCCACATTAAAAGAGATACATGAATCCCAAATTAATCAGAGAGTGAAAAGTCGCTGCGTCTCTGTTTTGCATTTTTGATCACTGTTCTCTATTTTGAGTGTGATATGCATGCTAATATCACTACATGGTATTCACAATGATATTCGTAATAGAGACTGACATTTGCATCAGAAAATTACATGTATCATTGCCCTGGAGAGTGACCTATTTTCCTTTGATCTATATTTACCGCCCGCATCCGAAGGATGGGGGAAGGTAATAGTTTCACAGGTGTTTGTCAGTCCACAGGGGGGGTACTCAGGTCCCAGCCGGGGGGGTACTCGGTCCTTGGGGGTACTCAGGTCCCAACTGGGGGGGGTACTTGGTCCCGGGGGGGTACTCAGGTCCCAGCTGGGGGGGTACTCGGTCCCAGGAGGGTTACTTGGTCCTGGGGGGTACTCAGTCCGGGGGGTACTCAGGCTGAGTACCCCCCCCCAAAAAACATTTTTAAAAAAAAATTTTAAAGTTTTTTTAAAAATATTATTTTAAAAAAATTTTTTTTTTTGAAAATTTTTTTGGGGGACATAATTTCCCGGGTATAGGTTGGCTATGCAGCGGGCGGTATGCCTTTTGCGTTCACGCAGGAGGACTTTCTCGTTGTGAATACCTTTTACTCTAGTTTTCTTCTTGAAGCTATTGTAAAGATTTTGAATAATCATAACTGTTCAGACCTTTTATGCCACATGCATTTTGTTCAAAAGTTATCCAATATTTAAAAGCATTTAAACACAGAAGGGAAACAGAGAACAGAGGTGAATTAGCGAAACAGAAACGGAGCGAATATTCCTCCTCATTTAATCAGAACGAGGTACAAATTTCTTTGGAACAAAGATCAACATTTCTTTTGGCATTGAACGATGCGTGTTCACAGAAAACCCTTTGAATTTCTGCAACCTCAATTTTACTTAATATAATTGTTTGTACGATAGGCCTATTTCTGTAGTTTGTGTTCTTACTTAGCTATATACTCACCAAATAGCGGCTCATTTTCATCGACTACAATGCTCATGGCAGCAACCGCCTGCAATTGAACAAATATAATAGTTTAAAAGACAATATGTAAATAAATTGTATCCTCCCAAGGAAGCCGTATGAAGAACCTTGATTGTATTTTGCCGAATTAGTATCCCGAAAGCGACATTACATTTTTGGAGTGTGCGTTAAAATTAGCCATGAAAAGAGAGCGCGTTGTAAAAGTTCTATTGCTCTCGTAATGGGAGTCACAAGGCATTTCGGATTGTGGAAATAAACTTAAAAAGTATGTAGCTATTTCATGTAAGATAGAATTTAATATAGATACGGCACTCTAGTACTGGGGTTCCAAATGATCACTTGGTTACATGGAAGTATAATTCTGCCACAAGTCTATGTCGTACTGATATATTTATGTTGTTGTATATCCAGATTATTTCCCCCAGTATATCAACAAAAGTACCTGAATGAAGAAACTGTTCGGTCCATAATGATTACTTTTTACATTGTTTATTATACAGTTAGTGTCTTACTAGGAGTTGAGTTACTTTTTACACAGAGTGCTAGTCGTTCAGTGTCAGGTGCAAGCTGTCATTCAGTAAAGTTACTGTAAACTTAGATGAAACAAAGTCAATCTCCTAAAGAGTCATTTATTTTGGGGTATTTGCCGTAATTTCACATCCAATTTTCCTAGGTTCAAAGAGGTATTGCCAGTATCTCACGAGGTATTTCATTTTGAGTTCAAAAGATTCAGATGTTTCCAGTACAGACTACAAAGAATCACCACAAGATATGTACAGACCACGATGATAAAGGAAGGCAGCGATCAGGATGAATACTACTGGAGTCAAGGTTCATGCTGTTATTTTCCTGTTGACCTTTTGAAAATGGCTGTGGCAACATCATTTCTTTTACATTTATAGAATGCGTGATTTATGAGCTAACATCATTTAAAATATTTACATTGCAAACCTTTCCTTTGCTGTATCTTTTTCGGCATCACACTACTTGTTTACTGGGCAAATATTACGTAATTTAGAAATTGACAATTACCACATCTGCTGTTCTGACAGATCCGACAACCATCATCATTTATCACGTCTAAGTTTACCTGTAGCTGACGGTTTTCACAAAAGAATAAGACTTATGATGTTAAGTAAAAACCAATTTACTATCGCTATTTGTAGGTTGCAATATTGCTATTCGGGGATTAGTGTTGCTATTTTTGCAAGGTTCTGAGCAGAGGTGAACCTGGCTAGCTTCTTGTGACTGCCGTGGTTAACTGACAGAGCCCTCCAGCTTCTCTCGAGTTTCCGGGAGTAGAACCCTAATGACGTCAATACCACTTCACACCTGATTCACAACAAAAACACTCGCCTCATGTGGCTTCAACATTATTTGGTAAACCCTTGACCTAATATAGCCAGCTTCAATTGATGAATGAATGAACCATTCATTCATACATCTGCTCCAATAATTCCGACTCAGTATTTGTGAGGTCAACATTTTGCATTGTTGAAAAAATATAAGACTGTCCTAAAAAGTCTGAATGTTAGATGATTCAACAAAAGTGTGTGAATCGTCGAGAGTGAAAGTTGCATGTGCATTTACCCTACACAATCGTAAAAGTAGAAAATTGCATCTGGCAAATCACAAATCAGACAGAGAGCAAAAAATCTGCACGAATAGGTAAATAGGTCTATCAGATGGAAATTATATCATTGGCTCGTGGACGGAATTCTACTGGTTTGCAGCAAATATTTAAAAAATAGAAACTACTTGCGAGGTACAAGATACAAATTCAAATAGGATGTTTTTTACAAACAGAAACATTTGTGCAATTCAATATTAAAAGAATTCGTTGTCTGATCTTTTGGCAAAAGACGTTCATGTGGAATTTGAGTTCTTATGACAAATGCATGAATTTGTTTTTTCGATAATTTTGAGATCGTTGTCACCAATCAAAGACATACCCACTTATTTTGTTTGTGCATTTTAGGACACGTGGTTCTTAATTGTTGCCACGACATGGTGATTTAAAATAATAATTAAGGCCCTTGTTTTTTTCTCGGGAATGCTCTTTACCCACTAGGCATCTGTTGTACCTGGGAAATGTCCGTTGTCCTGGCATACAATCTAGTGACAGGTGGGGCAACTGAGGTACACTGCAAAATTCTACAAGTACTAAAATTCTTATAAAACTACCTGTCTAGTAGATCAGTGTTTATTTCCATTGCTTATTTGCAAGAGGTATTTGGATTCGATTAGAGGTCAGGTTAGGAAGGCTCTTACTTACAGTTACGGGGGCATGTAGGGTGTGACCCATTCAGACCTCAGACGAAGCAGTTCGAGAAACAGTAAAGATGTGGGTAGAGTTACAGGCTCACTTACTTGATGATCATTTCCGATATCAAAAACAAATGCCTCAGCATCTGCTTTCAGCAGGCTTCAGTGGACCTCAAACCCATTCTACCGAAACTTTCACCAGTGTTTTCCAGTCAAAATTTTGATGTTTGTCCAAGAAGAATCCATTGATAAATTGCGTTTTTAATCTCTCGTGTCGCTCCCCAGAACAATCCTTGAAATAAGTTAATCACACTGCAAACAGATCTTTGTTTTCAAGAAAAAGCACAAACTTCGGTATTTTCGCTTTCACACTAGCAATACATGCTACATATAGATCTATTTCTGTGACTTTGTTCAAAATAGAGAAATCTAGACGGAGATCCTGGAATTTTCCCGTCATAATGCAGCGAGTGACAATGATGGAGTTTCGCCAGCAACCGATGAGTTCATCATAAAGTGCTCCCTTCGAAATATCGCACAGCCTGTTTATCTACTGCTTTTACTCCAAATAAAAAAAAATGAATCTATGAGTTCTCTAATCGGGTCACTACAGATCCTACTTGGCAGAATTCTCCGTTGCAAAATTGACGCTCTTAACAAATCACATCATAATGATTTTAAATATATTTTTCCACAAAACTTTTTCTGTCTATTGCAGCAGACGGAAACAGAAAAAAATACCAGTTCATGAATAAAGTGTCATTCTATTATCTTTGAGAATGTGAATGGTTTAATGGTAATGATCTAATTTAACCCGCTGGAGGGTACCCTGTCCTGGTCCTGACAGAGGGTGGGGGGTTATGGTTAGGGTACCCTGTCCTGGCCCTGGCCTGGTTGGGGAGGGGGTATCCTGTTGTGGTACTGGCCAGGGGGTGGGAGTGGGGGTACCTTGTCCTGGTCCTGGCAGGGGAGGGGGTTGGGGGTATCAGTTTAAATGGTATTATCACAATCATATTCAGTCACAAGTCAAAATCAATTTGTTGTTTTTGTCAGACCCACTAAATAATTGTAACAAGTTTATGTGGGAACAAGTCAGATACATTCGTAAAATGGATATTTTCAAAAGATGGGCTTGGCATGATGGTGATACACAAGCAACTTGAAAGTCAATCTGCAGATTATAGTATCAAAGACTTTCTAAGTCTTAAGGAACAACCGAAATACTAGATCTATTGCACTGTTGCCATATCCGACTTTACATAGATTTCATACATTTCAACCAAATAGGATATTGAGCCAATTTTAAAAAGCATTGAAAATTACGGCCCAAATATCCAGTCAACATGAGTTCTAAAAACCATGGTGTTCCAGGTTCTCAACATAGTCCTTTGATAATTCGAGCAATAATACCCTAACAAAGACTGTAGTTTGGGAGTGGGTGTTTTTAGATTATTTTTATTCGTTTATCTACATTATGCTGTTAATTCTTTTGAACACGCCAAAGTGCAACACAGTTATTGCCCAAACACTTAAGCAGTCTCTATGAATGGCTATTCCCGTTTTGTGGCTAGCACTACAATATGTTCAAGTAATTGGCAGATAGGATTTGAGACAGGCCACTTTCAATCGCTAAAATACCAGGGCGTGTGCTGTTTTCTAAAAATATGCTTAGCTTGAGTAAATTAGCCCATACTATCATGACTAGGCCCGCAGACTTTACTAACTGGAGACAGCTTTATCGAAGATGGCTGTGTGCTTGAAGTAGCAAAGAATTGGGAACATGGTGGCCACCTGTGCTGATAAAACTCAACTCAGGATTCGATTCTCCACCACAAATTCTGGATCAAGACCTGTGTTACAAGCTATTGATATCACTACTCATCAACATGTTTCCTGAGCAGAGTAATGAACTGCGTGTTTCAAAAACATAACTTTCGGAGGACAAAGTGCTGAAATACACCTGAATTTGGCTCATCGCCCTAATATCCGTAACTATCTTCAGGAGTCCTTTTCTATTAAAAATAACTTTGTCCAGAATAGTAAATTGTTAAGGAAATGGCTTTTACGATAAGAATGTGTATTATAAATTGGACAACATAGTTGCTGAACATAACGTATTGATGGATACTTCTCAAGCCGCATTTGCATAATATGAATCAAATTGTTCTTTCTAATTATGGGACCATTGGTACATTTAAACCTGGAACACTGCTTTAGGATCAGGTGTCTGTAACAAATAATTTGTTTTTTAAAAACAAGATTCCTCAATGCGTAATAAATTTCCAGGTGCAGGCTTCATCAGACAGTTTTTGTGACAATGCTAATGAATGGGCAACAGTTGAAATTGGTTCTAAGAACATACTGGTCTTTCTCTTTATATGTAATATAATGTTTTTTCAGCACAAACAGGACATTTGTAAACTATTGGATGTTCCATCATGGAGATAGATTTGAAAAAGAGCTGACTCCTATTAACTTTTTATGGGTGCAACCCAATTCACAGTTTTCTCGCTGAGAAACAATACATTCGGGCAGAACATGTCAATAATAATTGTAGTAAACATAATAAATACAGTAAAGGCATTAAGGGTTAAGGTATTCAAAGCCCTTATTCCCATACTAAATACTACTTTCGAAGTATTCTTCTGAAACTAAACTCAAAGCAACATTCAATTTATGTAGACAATCCATTATTTCAACATTGTTAATACCCATAGACTGTAAAAGTCAGGCAAAATCAGAGGTGTATGAGGATTCCAGTATTCCAAATAAACCTGAATAATCCTCAACAGAAATCTAAGCATGAACTTTTTCCATAATCTGTAAAAGATTACCCAAATTTACTCAGCCAATACAGTCTACAATTTTAGTTATGCCTTTCATACCAGTTTCTCTTGTGGTTTTAGCAGTTCATTGTGCTTCATTTTTTTTCAACTTACTCCTGTTATATGTTTGCAAGTTGATCATGTTGACAGATATACAAGATATTTAATTACACAGCAATGTATTCATGCCAAAGATGTTGATAATAAAGTGTTGAATGTTCACATTGCTGACACATGTGATGTCATGGCAGCATTCTGTGTAAATAAATTCCGACCAATGACTCTGGCTTAAAGTAGGCCTACTTATCATGAAAGTGCCAAAACATGTTTCCCAAGTACTATGGACCTCTCAAATCAATCACTGAAACAAGCCAGCAAAAATCAAAGTACCATATAAATAGAACCTTTAAATCAAAGTGAGACCTTAGTGAAAGTGATAATTTAGATAAACTGTAATTTGAAGTTTGATTTACTATTAACAGAAAATGCCATATTTAAGTATTTCAGATTAATTATTTGCAGTCTGTAATAACCGTAGAATGTGGATATAATGATGTAATATCAGTGTGTTTATGAAGATACGTATCACCAAGTTTTAAGTTATTGCATCTGACACTACTCTTCACAGTTTGCTTAAATGTACACAATTCAGCCCTTGTAAAAACATTTTACTATATAAAACACAATAAAATTGAATTGAACAGATTTATTCTCAACACATGAAAGTCACACAATACAAGTGATATAAGCAATAATTGGCAAACAATCAGCCCTTGCTTGGGCCATGAAAAATGCATATGCGGCTTACTGCTCCCTGCCGGGGGTTATAATTGCTATGCTAAGCATTTATATGTACTCATATTTTGCTTATTCATCCACTGAATGTGAATGTGGTCGACAATGTTACAAGAATTAGCATAAATGTGAAATTAAACAGCACAACATGTACAATGACATTGAAGCAAAAAACATATGGCAACTTTACAAATGGTAATTACTGATATTTACAATTATTAAAGATTGACAACATGGAAAGGTAGAATAATACCGCTAATAATTCGTTAACAAAGGAAGGTCACATGAACATTTACCCAAAGAGATATGTGTACATATGAGATGAGGAGTAGTTTAATATCTGTTCTTATTGAATCTTTCTTTCGCTGGCTTGTGTGTATACCACCATCGCTGTCTTCAATTATGACGAGAGATGGGGCTATCTCTTCGAAATTTCCTTGAATGGTTATCATTACGCTTTTCTTCATGGCTACTGGAGCGGGATCTGGATCTATCGCAGTGGGTTTCTGCTGATTTTTTGCTTAGTTGTTTTTCCTTCTTTGAAATAGGTCACAGGTCCACGTCCTTAAATTCAAATAGTTCAAGCTGTCGATTAAGTTCATTCCAGTATCTGATCTTCCCAACGCTACTCAAGTTACCAAATTGTGTAAAGTCAGTAATACTGGATAGCGCTCTTTGAACATCCATCACATAATGGTTTGTTCTGCGGGAGAGCATCTCTTCCAGTTCAGTATTGAACTTGAACTTGGCAGTAGCTTCATCATGAGATTTGAGCCTTCCAAGTGCTTTGATCCATAATATTTTTGGTTCATCAGCAACTACTGCTCCCGCATTTCTGATTTGCAGGTAATCTTTGCGAATTTCAATGGCTCTGTCCATTTGCGATGCAATCCAGTCAACCGTGGTCCCACAGAGTAGACTTATTCCACTTGAGGCTTGATCATGGTCAATGGAGTTCAAAAGGTCGTGATCAGGTACAACAATGATGATTCTTGGGAGTTTAATATTGTCATTGAGTCCTTTGATGAAACAGTTGAAAATTCTTGTCATTGTGCTGGTAATCTGTGACAATGGACTCGTTGTGAAAATAGACACGTTGAAATATTGGTATATGAAGGGTGGCTTGCGACGTTCCGCGAATGCATCAGATTTCAAAGTTCCCAGGATGTGACACGTATCAGTGAGGAATTCATCGCCAATTAACCAACAATCTTTCAGAGCTCTGACTTCTCCTGTGAAAGAGAGAATTGATATGGAGCATTAAAAGGCTGTCTGTAGATATGAATAAATTGAGGTTGATTTCCATCTGCCGAGTTTCCTGATGGTCTCTAAAGATAAATGCAAGTTATGATATAAATCAACTGCTCTCCCAGCACGGGTACTATGTGTTCCATAAAATGAGGGATCAAAACCACATAATTCTAGTAATCTTTTGAGAACCGTGCGATATGCTTGTGCTGTTACCGGTGATCTGTCCTTGAACACGAAGAAAGGCTTGGAGTCCAAAACGTGTTTTTTCCTGTAACTGAGATATGTTTGTAGCATTGCAAATGGACATAAATTGTTAGTTGTGAGATTAACCAGTCGAGTACTTAATTGAAAATTGCTTCCAATTATTTTAACTATTTGAGGCATCTTGTCTTTCCCATGTGTTTTGGACGATTCCAGCACGAACATTAATTTCCTTTTATTCATCGCCAATTTAACATTAGTTACCTTGATAATGTGCTCACTCAATGTAATCTCACCGACTCTGAAAAGTCCAAAGTACGCAGTACTCAACATTGCTTGATACAATGCTTCAAGGTAAGGTTGTGGGGTCAAAAATAATCTTGGGACTGCTTTAATGAGCATTTTGAGCATCCCCAGTCTTATTGGCAATCGAGTGTACACCCTGTCATTTTTTAGTCGACAAGCTCTAGTCAGTGAAGTCAGTAATGTTTGGTCCTGATTCAAGGTTATACCATCATCCTGAAGGACTGCCTTGATTGCTGAAATATAACTTTTAATAGTTGATGACTGTCTATTGTTGTCGATAAGATAAGCAACGAACAGGACTATTCGATCTTCCCAGGAATTTGGTTTCCTATCTAGACGAATAAAGAATTCATGGAAAGATTTCCAGATGCTATAGTAGTTTTTCTGTGTGGATTTTCTATGTCTAGAAATTTTTAACTTATCTTCAATAGACTGTATTGCTGAAGTTGATAGTGTTGAAGTCAATGCTCCGGAACTGCTACGAGAATTCTTCTTGGTTTTCTTCACCTTGTGTCCTACAAATATCAAAAGTTAATTGAGATATTGAATATTTAAATGTCTAGGTTCCACACATTGTAAACCGGCCAAATGACATCTGAGATTTTGTCAGGAAAACTGTTCATAGTCTCAGGTGCTCTCTGCCAAAAGGTATCAAAATCCATGCGACTCAAAGGGTCAGCCAAATAGTTGTCTTTGGATTTCACATACTCCACAAAGACTCTGCTGTTATGTTTTAACCCATCCAATATTAACAGCCTAATGAGCTTCATACATTTTCCACAACTGGTGGTCAAATTATTCACCATTGCTTGGACTGTTGTGTTGTCACAGAAAATTATGATTCTAGTGTTTGATAACTCAGAGCTATTCCCCCAAGTTAACAGTCCCGCTACTAGAGCAAGGAGCTCTGGGATTCTCCTGTTTTATAAAATTGGATGGCCACCTGCCTGTAAAAAATTTGTTATTGTACATACCACCAATTCCATAGCTTTTATTGAGCGAAGCATCTGTGTAGAAATTAATCGCATTAGCATGTGTTACAACATCTAAATCAATAAAAGGCCTACACATGAACCCAGGCACTGATCTCTGCAGAAAGGATTTCCAAACTTTACAGTCATTCTTGAAACTGTGGTCTATTGAAATGTGGTGGTATTGCTTCAACTTGTTCCCCCCTCTGTCTTGCAGAGTCAACTTCTTGTACATCATTTGTGTGAAAGCTCTTCCTGGGATTATTACTCTGCTCAAGAAATTTAAAGTTCCCGTTAATTTTTGAACTGTTTTAATTGTTACTGTTCTCTGTTGGATCACCCAGTTTAGCAATGCTAGAGCCTTATGCCTTTTTTCCTCTGGGATCGAAAGAGTGTAGGTTTTGCCATTTAACAAGACTCCTAAAAATATTATTATCTGTGATGCCCATTCTGTTTTGTCCAATGCAACAGCACATCCAATGTCTTCACATAAATCCAAAAATCTTTGCACAATTTCATTGCATCTTACCTTGGATTCACGGATGAATAGGTAGTTATCGAGGTAGTTGGTGATTCGAAAATTTTGCCCCTCTAAAGTCTCTATGATGTGGTGCAAGCTATCAGAAAAACTCTGAAAGATCATGCAAGAACTACTGGCACCGAAGGGGAGATTCTTTTCTATAAAATAAGCAATCTTTTTAGTAATGGGGTTAGTGGCCTGCAGAAGCAAAAATCTCCGTTGTTTCACCAAAACCTGCAAGATTCTGAAAGCACTTTTCAGGTCACTTTTCGCCATGAACAACCCAAAATCACCATCTTTGAGCTTTTCCGGATTCATATTATCTAGAAATTGTTTGAGTTTTAGACAAGCTCTCACTGCGAAATCTAAATCCTTGTATTTGACTTTGCAATATTCATCCGGAGTGTGGAAGTTCAGAGACTTGTCTTTGTCCTCAGGTCCAAAGTCGAAGGATAAGTGAAATATAAGCCTAGTTTGATTCCCAGCCTTGGGAACGAGTCCGATGGGTGATTGCATAAAAAAATCAAAAGGAATCTCATCAAAATCGAAAGGACCAGCATATCTCCCATGTCGCACCTCTTTGACCACCTTGTTCCACATTTCTATTTTCGACCCTACTGTAATGGGTATATTTTTGGATAAACTCCTCCTTTTCTTGGGTCCCCTGTAGCCAATATCAAAACCCTGTTTGAACCCCTGCACTAAATGTGATGTTTTCTCTGCATCATAATTAGTTCTTTTCAGCCAGTACTCATACCTATCCACATTGATAGGTGTCACTATGTTACTCCAGTTTTTGTCTTCATACTGGTCTACCTCCTCTCCTATTTCGTCCTTTCTTATACCTACGTGTTGGATAAATAAATAATTAAAAGGTAATTTACAAATTTGAGAAAACTTTTCTCTTTTCCAATCTTGAACTGAGTTGAATTATCTGCTGTTTAATTTTATTTTTCCCCCTTCTTATCATCTGACTTGGCAGAGGATGAACTTCTTCGGCTGGAATTGAAAGATTTTGATTTAGAAGCATATCCTGAAGAATTTGATGAATCTCTCCTATCATATTCATGTCAATCTCTGTCGAAACGAGATCGGTGTTCCCTATCACCCATAGCTTTCCTGCAATTAACAAAACTGTGGCCAAATTTATTGCAATAAGAGCACCTGTGATCAAACTTGCAATTTACCCCAAAGTTACATTTCCCTCTGTTAAAACATCTACAGGGCTCCTCTGCTCTTTCTCTGTTATTAGGGGTAAAACCTGTCCTTCCCCCATCATTGTTGAGTCTGTCCTTTAGTCTAAGAAACCAAGCCTGATGCAATATTAAATTCCATGGTCTGTCTGGGTGTCTGCTGAGATGTATTCTGAAATCTTTATCATATGAGTACACATTTTCCCAAGTGTACATAGTGGCTATCAAATGAATAATATGATTATATTGGATGAGTTCTGACACTTTCTCTGGGAATCTTTCAGTGTAGATATTGGAGTAAACCCTGAAGGCTTGCTCCCATTTAGGGAAACTACTGATTGTGGTTGTTTCTGTAACGGGAGTCCAGAAAGTCTTCCCATTTCTAACTATTAATTCGTACCTATCATCATCTTCACTAAAGGTGAGCTTGTCTTTCGGCAGCAGTTTTCCAAAGTCTACATATTCCCCTTGAATTATTTTCTGTTTTAAGGAAATATTGATATTTCCCCCAATCACAGTGTAATCTTCATCTATCTCAGCCGTGAATCTGTAATCCATTCTGTCAAAACGATTTCCGTCTTTAACATGGTTTAAAATATCTCTAGGTGAACTACCTGCAGGAGCAAATAGTTTTGCCTTAGACATTTCAGCTTCTCGGATGAGTTTCTCAGCTTTCTCTTCAGCAGTTAACTGTCTTGGAGATCTCGGGTTGCTTTTCCTTCTTCCTTTATCACCTGACATCTCCCCCTGTCTGAGCTGTTGATCCTCAAAGTGATCACTGGTCAAATGTCTCTCAAAGTTTTCTCCTGCAAATAGACATGTTGCATTTATCAATCTATCACACTCAATCAGTTCATCACTGGTGTCTATTACTTCATCAGAAGAACTACTTGTCCTCTTTTCTACTGCATTCTTGTAGATTGTTTCCTCAGACTTATTATCGTCAAAATGCTCATTCTGAATTCCCCTCTTCCTATTTACATTGCTATTGGAATTGGTTTTCCTTTTATCAGGCTTACCTTCATCTGAGGATTCACCATCTTCTGATTGAGTCGATCCTTCATCATCAGTGTTACTACTTTGCTTCATCTGTTTCTTGTGTTTCTTCTGTAGATCTCGGCACTTGTTTAAAATTTTCTTAGATTTTTTAAGCTTGTCCGATTCCGCCATCAAATTGTGTAACTCCTCCAGCCGCATGCTCATTTCAGCATCTATGTCTTGGATTCTTTGCTTAGTAGATCCTTGCCTGTTTGTACCAACTTTTCTCTTCTTAGTACCTTGATTATGCCCCCTTCCATCTGACTGGTCTAAATCTTCATCACCTTCACTCTGGGACTCCGTTTGTTTTGCTTTTTGGGCAGTCATTTCATTATCACTTTCTGGCCTATCTTTTTCCCATTGCCCTTGTTCATCAAGCTCTCCTTCCTCTTCACTATCTTTACTTTGAGCATAACTTTCATTTCCTTTGGTTACTGTTAGTTCCAATGCATTTTCATAATCATATGCTGTAACTGAAGTTTCTTGTTCATTGGACCTAGATCTACCTTCATTAATTTCGCCCCTCGATTCATTTGTTTGGATTCCGCTAGAATCAATCTCTTTCCTTTTATTTCTTTTTCCAGAATTGTCATCCATTGCTTTGTCATTAATTTTTCTCTTCCTTCCTGTTTTATTGTCAGTTTTTTGTCCTGCCAAAATTGTTTCGTTGGTGATGTCCTTCACATTGCCTGCTTTGTTTACCGTAGCAACAGCACTATCTCTCCTTCCCTTTTTCAGATCCACCTTTCTCTTTAAATTATTTGGTCTCCCGGGCATCTTGAAAAATTTTTCCTTCCTTTTGGCATTAATTTCAGATGAATTTCATTCACTTTCCTTGCATATTTGATAAAATTGTGTTTGGGACTTCCTTCCGTGTTGAGATTTAAATCTGGAATGGCAGTTTGAATGCTTGCACAGGCTGGTGACGTCAATATTGCATAATGACGTTATTGCGTAGCTCATCCTTAATAATACTGTATCTGCCTGCTTGGCCTTGATATTGTAGTGTTTTTTCCAAGTAAAATTCATTTAATACAATTAAATGATACTTTTGCAATGTGTAAATGTTAGCTAAAATTCATCTTTGACGCCATCTACAACAACGTTTAGACTTCAATTACATAACAGAGCAATTGTAGTGAAGTAATTCACAACTTCAAAGAAATAACTTTTACTTTCATGATGAAGGGAAGAAGGAAAGTTCTTGGAAAAAAACGCATCAAAATAACAAATTTCGGTGGTATCTTTCTGCATATGAGACAGTCTCTGTAAATGTGCGAAAAAATTTTTTGAAGCGCTCTTTTAAGTGTGACGTATTAGTTTCTATGTCACTCTGTTATGTAATTTGCTGGCGATGTTATGAATTGAAGTTCAAGCCAAGCTAGCTACACAAACTT
>JBCAUG010525302.1:0-14972 GCA_038406175.1 Haplosyllis leylae | reverse complement strand
ACAACAACTAGTTTCTTTCTTTTCACACAGATTTATTAAGTTTAATTCTGAATAGACTCTGGAATCCGGATATAACAGTTTGTAAGATATTGCCATTAAGTTTTGACAGCATTGACAAGATGATTTTATTCCAGAAGATAATCTGCTAAAGTACAAAGCCTCTTACCTCCACAGCCACAGCAAGGTCGCTTCTAAAAACAGTAATCGTCAGTCACCCACAGTCACAGATGATGATCCCGACAACATTGATGGTGCTGATTCTATGGACAAAGCCAACATGAAACAGGAGGTTAAGGGTACTAAATTGTACTCGAATACTACTGCCAAATATTACTGTCAAATATTGCTAGTGTATATTCCTATCGAATATTTGTACCGAATATTTAATTAAGGTTATGCATTTATGGCCTTCTAACTTTCTATGCTATGTATATTCCTGTTGAATATTTGCCCTACAGAGAACCCAGCCCCAAGTTACAACCACTCTGCATCCCCTGAGTTTGATGGATTGGATGATAACACTATGGCTTATCTCTCATCTGATGGAAGTTCATCTGGGAAATCAACAAAAACTATTGGGGGTAAAGTGTCTTCAAATGATGGAGATTCAAGTTGGGATGACAGTGATGATGAGCCATTGGTTAAATATAAGGCTGTCAGTGGGGACAATGAGAGTACCAGTGAGTCTTTAAGTTCCTCATCCTCGGAAGAAGAACCATTAAGAAAACAGAAGAAGTCTCCTTCTGTTGTGGAAGGCAGCTCTCCTAAGAAGCATGTTTACTGTTTGAAAGGTCCTGCCAAACTGCCCACCCATGACTTTTCAAGACCAACATCGATCCATCAGCACAAGGTCCACCGAGACTGTGTTAATGAAGAATGTGAAAAGCGTAGTATTTATTACAAAGTATGGGAGCCGCTATCCTGTAACTGTATGATATTGTAATGATAACACTGAGATACCAGAGGAACAGGAAAAACCACAGTGGTGTATTATTTGTCCCAAGAATAGAGTACTTCCAAACTATAGATTTGCCTTAAATCACTATCGAAGTGTTCATCATTCAACTATGTTGGTTGTTCATGATCAAAAGATGTGGGCTTGCAAGTGTTCAGAAGTCCGTTCACATGGAATGAACAATTCAGCCCGAAATAAGCACTACCACTGTTTGGAATGCTTTCACCCCTTCAAAACTGCTGACCTCCTAGCCACACACATCTCCACTCAACACATAGATATTGGGCTTTTTGAGATACGACATCTTATGAAACCAGACAACCCCCACAGACTCCCATTTTAATTTTTTAGCATCGTCTTTATTGTGAACTTATTGACAGGCTGTGTCTTAAATTAAGAAACTTTTAACATTTACAAATGTTACTCATGACTATTGCATGGATATTTTTTAAGGAGAAAGTTCCGTTATTTATTGATGTCTTTGTTATGAAACAATAAAAGCTATTGTTTAGACATGATATGATTTACCTTTATGTACTCTGGTGCAATGACATGAAGTCACTAAGTTATGGCATTGTGACAAGACTATCTCATAATGAAGCCACATATCCCACATGTGACTACATCAATCGTACACAGGTATATAACTTTGAGATGACCTACTAACTTCATCACATTTATTAAATAAGTTGGAAGTGGAAGACAACATGGAATCAACTAATTACATGAAGTGCATACTGTCCGAAATATTCAGTAGCAATAAATGGCACATCTTATAATTTTTTTTCTCCAAATTTGGGAGAAATATTCATCAGAAATATTCTAGAGAGCAACCTGTATTTTGAAAAAATAATTTAAATTATCTTTAGCAATTCCATATATTCAGCAGAAATATACATTATTCATTTAAGCTTCAAAGATGTGCTGACATCCACAATACACAAAAAGGTAGAACTGGGGAATTCTTGCAGAAACACAGAGTGATTGCCTCATCAGTAAACTGCCCTGGTCCACTTGTTAAGGGGAAATGGCAAGGGAACTGTAACCACCCTATGCACCTGAAAAGAACAAATGACAGCAAAGACATACTTACATGGAGATGCTGAAGAGTGCATAAAGTTCATGAACTAGTTATTGAAATATATTTGTGGTCACAAGGATTTACACATTTTGAAGTGATGCACGAACTGAAACTATCTAAGAAGACAGTAACAGAATGGTTCATGTTTTGCCATGAATGTTGCATATATGCAGTTATAGAAAAGAGTGAACCCATAGGTGGTAACGGTGTTGAGGTAGAGATTAACAAAAGCAAATTTGGCAAGAGAAAGTACCATTGTGGACATAAATTGGAGAGCCAGTGGGTTTTCAGCAGTCAGGAAAAATACAATAAGAAAAAAATATTTATGATTCCTGTCCACAATCGCAAGGCAAAGACACTGTTACTCCTAATCAAGAAATGGATTATGCTTGGAAGCATTATCCACAGTGACTGCTGGAAAGCTTACAATAAACTTAGTGCCATGGGCTATACCCATGTTACTGTGAACCATTCAAAAGATTTTGTTAATTCCACTTCTGCTGCATATACCAATTCCATAGAGAGTGACTGGTACCATGCAAAGGTACATATGCCTTCATATGGCACTCATCTGGTGGGAGTTCATGGAGGTTACCTTGCATAGTTTATGTGGAGTTGATCAAACTATGACAAAGAGAATTTTTTAACCCTATTGCAAGATATAACCATGACATTTAATAAGAAATACTTACAGTGCATTCCAACTACTTCCTCCTAGATGCTTTTGCAGATGGTGCAGAAGATGAAGGTTTTGGTGGTGTTTAGCAATCTTTTGAGCAGTCTTGACTTTCAATTTCTGTGTAAGCTTATCCATTCTCTGAAGTATGAGTTTATTCCAATTGACAATTATCAAAATGCATAAAGTCAACATAGTTTGTTAAAATATGTGTGCCGAATATTTTGACGGAATATTTCTACTGAATATTTCTACCAAATATTGTTGTTGAATATTACTCTCATGTTTCACATCTTGGCCCTTTATTTCTTGGCAGAAACTTGAAGCCTCGTCTGTAACAACTATGCCATATCCATCAGTAGCAACTAATTTGTCTTCTATGCCTATTATTTAATGAGACTTAGTTACCTTAAACCAACAATGTAATACATATATTTTCATAATTACAAGTATTCAATGGAACTTACCTGCACATGTAAATTTTGAGATTTCAATGTCCGGAATTTGCAAACGGCCATTAGACAAAATATATTCCAAAGGCTCTGTTATAAAGCGCTTTTGGCTTTGACTCTTCCCAGCCCCAGAAGCTCCAACAAGGATCCAGAACAAGTTTAAGCAGCAGGCATGGGTTAAAAAAAGCCCTTTAGTCTTAAGTCCAAGACAGCTGGCAACAAATGGGAGAATTGTTCCCATTTGCAGATCAACAGGTGTGTTACATTCATGAATTATCAAATTGTGGTACTCGAATACTTCTTTTGGGAGCATATGGTCCCAGAAATATTTTATATTGAATGCTTCCTCATATAGCTTATCCGCTGTTACATTTGTATTAACTTGAGACATGTTTGTCATTTGCCTAAATGTATGAAATTGCCAACATTCATCTATATATGCAACTACTACTGCATTCACAGTTAAGTAATCATATGACAAGTTCATCCTCAAATGTGCAAAGCAAAGTGGAAGGTGCTGACACTATAGTGAAAGTGATATTATGAATGTTACCCAATGTAATGATGGCCCAGCAGTATATACTTTCAGATGAATTGAGTGTCCATAACACCAAGTAAAAATGTCAGACTGCCAGTACACAGATAATGTTGATGTAAATGCTTAGGGACATGGCTAGCCACTCTATGGCATCCAAAACCATGCCAGAACCAAAAACAGGTGTCCAAGTCCTCCTGGATTGAAACTGGTAACAATAAGATGTATACAAAACAAGGAACTACTGTTTCGCCATAAAGGTTGATTGTTTTGTTGAATTAAAGACCAAAATTAGATACACTAGCAATGAAGAAGAAATTTGGAATAATACCCCAAGTTAAATTTTGCCCTTCCCACTGGTGGACCTAAATTAACTGAAATGGTAATAAATTGGATATTACTCACTGTGAATGTTATAGGCTATTAATGGACATTCACACAACCTGCACACATACATACACACACAGAGACATGCACAACTGTTAAAATTCACAAAATTACAGTATCCTAGATGTGAATCTATTGACAAGACACTGGAATACATAACATTATACTTCAAAATGACTCAAGTTAAGCAATAACCATGTGAACAAACAAAACAGATCCTCACCTCCCCAGAGACCAGGTTCCACCCTAAGTCCAAGATGATGGAGTCCCTCGAGTACGCCACAGAAGGAAACCCCAGGACATGACTAAAATAGATATTAGAATAGCTGTTAACAATGAGTACTTGAATAGATGTGAAATATGTGAATTTTTCCAAGCTACAACCAGAACAACAAAAGAGACCAAAAATACTCCAAACAATACTTCAATTTTTACTGTAAAGGCTGTTTGTGTGAATACAGACACAGATTTGTTGCGGTCAATACTCACAAGCTCTTAAGAGAACAAGGACTTGGCCTGTTCACATCTGAGACCAAATTCACATGAGCACCCTAAAAACTACTAAATTTTCACTTAAAATGACTGAATGTTACATACACAACAATATTAGAAACAAATGAAATAGAAATAGACCAAAATACCTGAATATTTGCTTATTTTGTCCTTGAAATTGTTGGACATTACAGGAAGAACATGTTGTTTATGGCACTGACTAATTCAAACTGAAGACTAACTGCCAAAATGGAAGATACCAAGTTGAAAGACTGAAATTCCCGGGATGAGCCAGGTTCACATGAATCCATCAGAATTAAAGACAAACCACAATGTGGCAATCTGGGCATAAAATAAGAAATGTACAGGCAAGAAAAGACACGAGCCTTGCAGTATTATGGTAAAACAGGAGCATTCCCCTTAAAATTGCATGTAGAAACTCCTGTTAAAGCACCACAATGAAAGGACCTAGTCATCCCTTGACCACATATTTCATTGGCATTGCCCAAAAGGCCACAAGGTGGTGGATCTCTAAAACTTCAAGATACTTGCTTGTTCACACAAAAGACATGAAAGATGTAGAAAATACCCTAAAATACTTAAATGGTGAGCCACACTGTTACATTGAAGTCATACTCAACATATTAGCTGAATATTTTGACCAATACATTAGGGGATATGAAGGCAAAGAGTGAAACTTACATGTAATTAAATTGTGGAACATATCTGCCAAATATTCCTACTGAATATTGCTACCGAATATTTCATAAATCCATTATGGTATAGTGACATGCCAGCCCGAATATTTAGCATGAATATTTAATGCATAATACTGTATAGTATGAATATGTATGACCATGCCTTAAATGCCAATACATAAATGGTATCATATAATGGCTTCCCTATAAGTGCTGCCTATAGTGATTTGTATTGAAGTGGTCAACATTGTACACTTCTTCTGGCTGAAGTGAATATAATGCAGAAGTATGCACATAAGAAGAGAAAATATGAAATAAAATAATGAGCAGAGTGAGACGAGAAGAATATAACAGAAACATAATATTCATGCCAAGCAAAGCAAGGCTGGAAATTTTTTTGAGAAATATAAAATTAGGACCCTAAAATTCATTGTTTAGCTCTTAAATTGTACACTGGGGCCTCCAAATTGTACACTGGGGTCTCCAAATCTAGGGGTCAGGGATTCCTTAGTGATTATGTAAACAAATGAGCCTCATATATTATTAAGGTTCTCCTATGGACATATGGTCATGCAAAAATGGTGTGTCTGAATGAAGCATTTCTATTGGATCAAACCTATTTGTTTATCCCATGAAGGTACTATCTATATTTGTCCATTGAATAGAGGCACTTGATAGGGATAACTGGTTATGATTTTCCAGAGGCACCAGGGGCCTTACGTACTGTCCATTTTTCATAAGAGGATCCATGGCAGCGACCAAAATCCAGTTCTATCCTGAAATTCCTGCATGGGAACTTCTTTCAAGAAAATATCATGGGGCAATGTAAAATTAAGAGACTGATTCGAGGTTTTTTGCCCTCAACCTCATTCTGGTAGATCTGCCAACTTTGTATTAAATAATTTAGTCTGGCAGATCTGTCATCATTTTCACTGATTCCAAATGTTCAACATTTACTAACAGAGAAATGATTAGTATATCTATAAAATTTAGCATTCACTAAAAGTTTAGTATTTGTTAAAAGTTTAGCAATACATAAACATTTGACAGATGAAAATCTGTCAAATATGACAGAGATGTCTTCTTCAAATAAATAATGGTCAAAGAAAATCATATTTTCTAAAACCAAATTAACTCAAGTTGGTATCTGAAAGCTTACCATGTTTCAGTCCTGTGAAGCCATTTAGATAATTGTTCCCTAGATGAGCAAATTAATTCAAGGTAAAATCTCATGTACTAGTTTCAGATGACTATTTTATATTAGTTCTTGAACACAGCACACCAGATAAAATCTTAGCTCAAAATAATCTAATAATCTTGGGAAAGAAACCTCTGTGGACTGAAATATTTATTTTGATGGTTAGGTTTTAGACAACTTTAATTTCAATTGGTTTGAAAAAATATGGTGGTTAATTTTCAGAGACCAAAAACTTTGCTGATGACATTTCTGTGATATGTTTGAAAAAATTTGTCCTAAATAATATAATTTACTTACCAGTAAACCTATGGCAGATATTAAACATTTTAGTAGATGTCGAACTTTAAAATGAATTTCAACTTTTAACCTTAAGTTGTCAGATCTGTCACATCTGCCAGTTCTGTCAGTATGAGGTTGAGGAAGAAAAACTCCATTAAATAGCATTGGAATTTAATTAATTATTCACTTGTTTTAATATTCAGTTTATTGAGTCCTCTTAGATGCTGTAATTGTTACAACTTTGAAAAAGTGGCCTTTTGGTAACGATTGCTGATCAGACTGTTACATGGGAAAAATTCAAACGGAACTTATGACTTGTTATCTCGGCAGAAAATATCAAAATTCAGTACTAAAAGTCTATTTCAAGAAAATATTCAATTCCTATGTCTATGTTTCAGTGGATAATGGCACAAAGAAAATTCAGAAGGAAATTTAGTATGCATATTCCCATATTTTAGAAAATATGGTGAAAAAAACCAAAATCTCATGATCTAAAGTTGCCTTTTTACAGTTTTGTCACTATATTTTCCAAATTACAAGACTCCAAAAGTAAAATATCTTCCAGAATTGTTGATTGTGTCATTATCCACCGAAACATAGATATAGGAATTGAATACTTTCCAAAAAAAGTACTACATTTTTATGTTTTCTATCGAGACAACAAGTCATGAGTTCCGTTTGAATATAACACGTGACCTAGAAGCGCAATCAGACTGGAGAAGTTTTTCGCGATACGCATTTCTGTCAGATCTGGGGAATCTGACAGATCTAGAAGTGGATTTCTACTACTTGCTACTACTGGTTTTAATTATTTAATGAAGTGCACACATCCTAGCAAGTACTGGAAATGTTAAATAATCCTTACTTTCAAAATTTAAATTGTGATGATTCTTAAAAATTGTATTTTATTTCTGTCAGATATGCTTATCTAAATTCCCGAAAAGGAAAAAAGGTCACCTTTTGCAGTTACCGTATCTTGTCAAATTATATACCATTAATTTTTTAGACTTTTAACAGTAAAATCCCAGAACATTTCATGGCGATTGAAATGGCAGCAAAAGCGGTCTGATAAATTGCCGTGATTGGCCAACATTCAATTGTTTGGTCATCTGAGTAATGATATTTTGTTAATAAGTTTAACCTTAGGCTTTGAGAATGTCATTCGAAAAATTACTCTAAAGAGTTTAGTAGTTCTTGGGTACTTAGTCGTTAATCTGTCATGACAATGATACTAATTGGTGTAACATTTTAAGGTTAATTGAGTCTACTTATATCACTGCAA
Source organism: Haplosyllis leylae (assembly GCA_038406175.1). NCBI lineage: Eukaryota > Metazoa > Annelida > Polychaeta > Phyllodocida > Syllidae > Haplosyllis > Haplosyllis leylae. The sequence continues at coordinate 6,937 of JBCAUG010525302.1, read as the reverse complement.
CCACTGAAGTGAAACACAACAATAAAATCCATTTTTGAATATTTTATTAATATGTCATAGTGAATTTAGATCCAAGACATGGTCCAACACTGTAGTTTGACACAATAAATGAAAATTATAACATAAAAGTACAATTCGAAAATAAATTTTCTTATTGCTGTAAAATTTAATGTTAAATAATGTAACAATAAAGGACAATAAATTATACAATGTACATGCACATTTAATCTATATTCTGTGAGAGTTGCTAAATAGTTGTAGTTCGTGAAATATGATATGAACATGACAATTTCAGATGAAAATTTTAGATTTGAGATGAAATATTGAAGGTGTCTCCCTTTGCCTGAAAAATTATTTTCCTCCCACCACTTTTTTCCGCAGTAACATGACTATGAAACCTGGAATTACGTTGAGTAATTGTTAATGGCATGGGTAGAAAAGAGCTGATAATTTTATACAATAAATCAGGCTTGGGTCTCACAACTTATGTTGACAGGTTTGAAGTTCATGTTTCCACCACATACTGAGTCTGTAAAAGTATATGGTCCACTGTGAACACTACATTTTAGTTGCATACAAAATGCCCTTGTGACAAAGCATCTTTCAACTTCTGGACAGTTTGAAAACCACCATCGTTTTAAGCTTTTATCGCTAACATTTCTGTCCATTTGTTTTACACAAACATTCGTTGCATTGGGCTACATAAAACATAAAAACCGCATTCTGGTCAAGTTATACCACCGACGACATCCACCAAATGTAAAATGGGGATTATATTTCCAAACTGCTGTTTCCCATGCCTGCCAAAGTTTGACACATGAGAAATCTTTACAAAAGGTAGATGACCCCCCGTAACAGTAAAATAACGGGGTCATTTTACAAGAAATCTCCGCAAGAGCCTAGGTCTCCCGTTCCACACACGGCTGTAGTTACACATGACCAAGCAACAGACAATATAACTTTAGTCTCCGAATGGTAATCGGAGAAGAAAGAAAGTTATTCTGAAAGTTTTTCCAACAATAGCTAATATCAAATTCGGTTACGAGCCTTTGTATAATTTTTTCGGCGAGATTCATTGAAGCTGACCCAAACCACACACAAAAAAATGGAACATTTTATCAAGTGAGATATGCGTCATAAACCAAATACGACAGATCGATCGCGCCTCGATTTCCAAGTGTTGGGCATAATAACAATTGGAAATTTTACACCCCATTTTTTAAATCAGTAGGAAACATTCTTTAACGGACAAAGATCGGTCAGTTTAGGCTGTGCCTATTAAGCTGAATGTTGTTTGGACGAAGATGAACATTTTGTTTCTTGTTACCTCTGGAAAACTCTACGAGTACACCACATGATGCATGAGTGTCAAAACGCTCACAACCTGGGATGTGAGAAAACTTAAAACCGACATGATGTCAAAAAGTCTGTAACGCCTACCCTTCAAACTCCCACAGAAGCAAAAGAAAGAAACAAGTCTTGAGATCGAACAGACTGTTTGTAAGACACATGTGGTTTACAATGCAGGTAAGGTTGAGATTCGGTTAAGTCTGCTGTGTTACCTTTACACCCGACCGGATGATCTCCACCTGCCGAATCATCATGCACACATGCCTTATCCGTGAACTCCTGCCAGCCCACGTCGATCTTGAGACCCGCATTAATCCCTTCGTTTTACTTTCCGCCTTCCTTCTCGAAAAAATTAATTGTAATCTTCTGTGTTTTGAAATTAAAAATGTCGGTTGACTTCTACTGCTTAGCGTCACGCGAGACATACTCAATCCACGCTCTTTTTATGTGTGGTTACTCATTCGCTTAATTGAGTGTGACAAGAAAAACTTTGTTAACGGTTCAAATAACTTGATGACAGAGCCAATAACAACAGTGACGGCACACTGTCAGATGGAGTTAAAACATGTCTAAAGTGAACAGAAGTTAATGCACCATTGTCAATCCAGTAATACCAACTACTGGACAAACTGACAGCAAACAAGGCTTAAGATCACTGAACATTTCATATTAACTGCTTATCTCATAACGTGTGTTCAGGTTATGATGTTACAGAGGTCTGGTCAGTATGTTAGAAGAAGTTCCTAACGCAAAAGAACGCTAGTACCAACCAATTCCAGTTTTTTGGTGTGGCGTTAGTATCATTGCTGCGATGATGATCGCACCTGTCGCGCATGCGCTCTCTCACTTCTCACAAACTCTGCGATTGTTTTTAGGAACAGCATGACTCCGTGGTACAAAGTGTTCCTGAGGTCTTCGCATTGCCGTGTTTCATGTCAAATATAACAAGTTGATCACGAGGCGTTACTTTTTGTACAGCCAAAGGGTAAAAAGGTTGCTAGAGATCAATCAAAAGGTCAACTTAGGCAGCTATTTGAGAAGGAAACTGTACAGGCAGCTCTGCTTGAATTTACAGTTTGTCACAGCTCCTTATAGCTTGTTTTAATCTTGTGTCTGCCTTTGTCAGTTAAATTACTCAGACAACATTGATGCAGTATGATCCTATAGTTTCATTCTCCTAGATATGTGAGAATATTGTGACTGAGCTATGACAAAATTGGGATACTATCATTTTAAGCCCTTTATCTTATGCAAAATGCACTATCATACACTGCGTAGACAATAATTTTACAAGGAATTAAGTACAAGTTATTGTAAATACAACAATTGTAACATCAGTGAAGTGAATGATTTTAATAAGATGCCTCTGACTCTGAACCATCAATCTGTGGTCAGAATGTATGACTGTACACATATCTCAATGATGAACAACAATATGTTAGTGGTGATGATATCAGTTCATGGATGCTATGCTATTACTGACAGAGAAGAGTTCAGTGAGACTAGTGCCAGTAGTGTCATTGTTATTTGGTTCCATTCTGTGACGGGGATGTGTGTGATCCAGGTGGCTATGGTCCATAGACTCACACTCCATGCTGGAATTCTGGAGATCTGATAGAGATGGACTGGAGCTGATGTCCGACAAAGCTGGAGATCTGGAGCCATGGCTCATGTCGCTCGCCAGGGAATCACTTGTCTTAGAGCTGCCTTCAGGATTTTTGCCATCTCTAGGTGATGTATCGCCTTGTTGCTTGAGGATATTTCTTCGGTACTTTGCCCTGGCATTTTGAAACCACACCTACAAAAAAAATAAAGTATTTAATGATCATTTCTTCGACTTAAAAATTTCTCTATAACGCATGTTTTGTGATGAAACTGTGATTTTTGAAATGGTGGTCTCTGGTTGACCAAGGCTCACCTGTAAAACTCTTTTGCTGAGTCCAGTTTTTTGCGCAAGCTGTTTGAGATCCTTTGCATCGGGGTTGTGATTGAGGGCAAAATAAGACTTCATGGTTCTTAACTGGTGGTGTTTGAAAGACGTTCGCACTCTTTTCTGTCTTGGTGGCTGACCATGCTGGAAACCATCAACCATTGGACCCATGCCATCCATACCTGTAATAATAAAGCAGCGTCACATTAAAAATATATTCTTCAAATTAATCAAATAAAAGCATTGCCGGTTCATAGAAGTCGCTGTGGATTGGTATACAGTCTCTCAGAACTTAAGTTGCGAACAATTAAGTTCCAAAATCACACGACATTCAAAGCCGTTATTCCTGATACTAATCTGATTTGAGCAGATACGCTTTTTCGGAGACAATGCTCCATCGCTTAATTCTATCAATGATTGCTATCATTGCAAGGCTAAAGTTCTCAGGGTAACCTGTAACTCAATTAACTTTTCTTTATCCTTTCAAACCCCCAGAAATAATCCTCTTTGGTGCGCTTACAAAGCAAGCCGCTCATTGATTAGTGGCCACTGTGGCACTCTTCAATGTGCTGCTTGCAAGTGGGGAAATTAAATGGCTTGTTTAAATATTAATTCTGTATTTCCCTCATCTGTTATTCTTGTTTCCTGTGGTGGTATGTTAATCAAAAGACTTTCCGAGATAGCTTCAGAATAAATCAATGAGTCCTGTATGTTTTTGTCAGGAGTCTGTACCAGTATATTATTTTTTCTCACTGGACAATTCAAAAGCATATTTGACTCGTACTTCCATTTTCCCTTCCTATGTATCTGTTCATTGACATTATAGAATTAAATATTTACCAAGATTTTACTCATACATAACTTTTAAACTACAGACCTGAAAGCTGTTGAAAAATTCAATTTTTGCCTTATCAGTAATATCCCTGTGATTTTGTATCTTTTTGCTGCTAAGACACTATTATGTGACAAGTAAAAGAATATGTCACTGACATTGTGTCTCCAAAGATTATCTTTAGAAACTTTTATGGACGCTTTTTAGCACATTAACGAGTTTAATACTTTTGTCACTGCTATGTAACTCAAACCCAGCTTACAAACATATTTAAAATTAACTCTTTTTCACATCACCTAGATTGGCGTGTACTTAAATTCTTAGGGAGGGACACCAGTTACCTTCATGGTTGCATAAGGTTTAATGGTTACAATACAGAAACATAGTGTCGTCTCTATCACATTGTCAAAAGATTTGTTAGCGATGCGATCTTGCGCAATTATTTCATACAAAGCGTACAATGGCTAATGGATACATCACCGCAGCCTGAGGGTCTTAAGACCTCCTAATCTCCTCAACAAAATCTATGTTTTCCGGTTGTGGGTTAACCGCATTGGCTATGCACCATAAATGGAAATTTCCCAATAAATGTTGGGTAAGAATATTCTGATAAACAGGAAATGAAAACGAACAACTTCCATTTGAAAACTTCATTCAAGTTCAGATTTAGTGCAGAATGACTTCGCAAGAGCATGACTTGAAATTACAAGTGCACACATCGTCCTGATCAAATCAATTCTTTTCTTCAGCTAAAACAAAAGAAGGCATGTGCTGTTGAAAATTGTGAACCCACTCATATCTTACCAATCGATGATTCCTCTTGGAGAAAGTTGATTGCATAAGGAAGTTAGAACCCAGGCAATATTTTTCATCACTCGTAATTATTTCCTTCACATGCAAAGCAAATATGAAAATGGAAAACGAAGGTAAACGCCGGGGAAATTTCATCAATTTTTCTGGGATCGACGTGCTCAAAAGCATATGGAGGTATTCAGTGACACTGAGATCCCACTCTGTGGTTCCCACCAATCTCCCTTCTCTTCCACTCACACCTAATTCATTGTAAGCTTTTTCTAACATGTTACCACCTTGTTTGTGACTTTGTGAAAAGAAGCCAGAGAACGTGAAGAACAGCTTGTGCGAGAAGCTCTAACCTAGTTAGCAGTTTGTCTGATAGATAAGAAGGGGCAAGAGATATAATATCTGGTATTAGATAGACGATTGGAAAGAAAAAAGAAAGGTGGTACACTGCAAGTGAGGAAGAAGTGTAAAGAATGGCGGGAACAGATGACAGATGATGTCAGACATGTGAAACCTGAACATAAACATTTACATTGCAGCAAAGAAAACTGCAGTGTTTCCCAACCAGAATACAAGCCTTAAAACAAGCAACAAACTTTCTTCCTCAAACATATTTGCTAAACATTTCAGTACCGTTACATAGTTAAATTCATAACGGACAACGTGGACTTAGAAAGGCTAGATTATTTTTAAGAACTGGTAAGGCCTCTTGTCTGCAACTATTCAGTCTAAGTCAGGAGCATGGACAAATATTTGCCAAATTTACCAGTGTTTGTCTGTGGCGGAGCAATCATTATTCCAAACGTTTGGGTAAAGAAACCCATCCCTAAGCTGTCAATGACACATTCCCTCAATTCTCATTGAGTATTATTACTGTTAGTATAATTTAACTACACACAATCTCTTTAGCAAGCGCTTAACTTTAATATTACAGTGTAGTCTCAAAATAATTTTAAATGTTACTGCTCAGTCGTTTTCTTTCGTTTTGCACATTTTATCTTTTCATCTGAAGAAAACACTCTGTTCAGATTACTAAAAACAAGAAAAGGTTCTTTTTCACACTTTGAACCTTTTTCCTACTTCTTAAAAAGCACGTGGTTTTAGGTTCATCATTTGCACCAGGTAACTGAAGGATGTAAAGTGCAGCGCAAAAACGCCCTTTAAAGAATGAAAGATGTCTTCTCCCCTCTGCGTTTAATTTTTTTCTAGAAAGAAGTTTGTTTCTGTGAATAGACCGTGTGAAATGACAACATGTACCTGGAATAAACTTCAGAGTACCTTGTCAAAGTTTGTACACGTGTGGTCTATTCACTTTTGTGTGCATGAAAATTTTTACTTTGAAAGAAACATGTATAAAATACAGGAAGTAAGCATTTAAATGCCACTATATTGATACAAGGAGTGTCACAGTACGCTTGTATGAGCATCCATGATAAGTAAAATATTTCCATGACCCTGTGTCACCCAGATTTCACATCTACTGCGTTGCGTAAAGTTGAGAAACACTTTTATTCACTTATGTGTACATATCAGCATATATTCATGGAGTAGCAAATATTTTAATTTTACAAAAAAATGTTTCGTTTTTGAATAGCTGCTATTTGCAAAAGACTTACGAGGGAAGCAATAGATAGAGCAGGTGTTCTAAGAGCGGGTAACTCATTTTCAAGCGGGTAGGGCCTTTTTCGGACACATTTACGTCATTTGTAAAATTTTGGCTGGATATCATAAATATACTACAGTATCTATACAAAGTACTTACCTTGCTTTATTATATGCACAATATCTCTTAACAGATACTACATTGTAAACTTAGCAAAAATGCATTTCTAAAATGTTACCCACTTGGTCCTGAAAACTCTCCAAATGACCTTTGCAAAAATGGCTTATGGTCCCACAGTAATTTAACAAACTTATTCGATTGATAATTTTGATACCAATTGTGTATAAATAGGTCCTAGTAAGATGTATGTTATGACAGAGTTATAAGACTCTTGAAGCAATTATGGTAGATTCATACTGAT
>JBCAUG010525191.1:0-14973 GCA_038406175.1 Haplosyllis leylae | reverse complement strand
AAATCTCATTTATCATATGCACCATTAATCTTTCTGATGGTATTGCGCAACTTGGGATTCTAGCCCCTTTCAGAAGGAGGCGTGCATTTGAATTGACATCGAATCTAAACACAAAACCTTTCGTTACCTATCGAAAGAAATTGCCCAAAAACTGTGAAATCAGCAAAATTTGAATGACTGACGATAAAAATTTTGAGCAAAACATCTTCATTTGATTTGATTCACTCCAAAAAAGCAATACACCAAGAACTTTGTTTTCGATTGGCTTACTCCAATACCTTGTTCATATCGAAAGAAACTTGGTCTTTCCACATGGAATCCCTATCCAGTAATGGAAAGAGTGATCCGACAGAAGGCAGAGCCCATCCCCGACCCCTCCCCTACCCGCTCAATTTCAAAGACCAGCAAGGTAAGACTAGACACCCCACGAGAAAACCCATGTCGCCAAACAATTATTCCCGCCATGCCTTATACCCTCTCCGTACCACTCCCAAGAAGGAATAGTGATGCTGACCATGGAAGACTTTCTTGTTCATTGCGTCCAACCCGGTGACAAATTGATGTCCTTTTGAGCTCCCTGCAGATCGTTTAAGTTTTGCATTTTTCAGGACAATATCCACAGGAAAACTTTCCTTCACAAGAACTTGAAGAAGAGCCCGAAGAAACACCAATTGACCAAAAGGTAATTATCCAAAAACAAAATTGTTAAATTCAGTGGTTTTATGGAATCCGCAAAAAATGGGGAAGCATGACTTTCTGTGTCTTTACAGTCCTAATTTCTTACACAAGTCATTGCAGGTTCGAATACTCTTTTGTACAAAGATATTCCCTTAACATTGAGAACAGTTCGAATGAATGTGAATTAGTTTTGTATCTGTTTCATAATCAGTCTAAAGAATGAAAGTGTTTTATGGAATACCAAGTAATTTATTTGATTTCTTCTAAAGACCTTTTGGGGCATGGTAGCTATAACAGTTTCATATTGTTTTCCTTTTCTTCTTCTACTTAGAAACCATGGCGTCCTAGGCTGCTGTTGGACGTGGCTGGAGTCATAACAAATGAGAGTGAACTAATGCAATTGGGGTTGAATCTTGGAGTGGATGAAAATGACATAAAACGAATGATCTCTGGTAAGAAATATATATTCCATAATATTTCTCATTTATTCTCAACAATCTAATTTTTCACGATGCACATATCTGTCTGATCTAGGACTGAATTTCTATATGCATTGCTACGGTAATTATTTGATGATGAAGTGTAGACAATTTAGCAAGTACTGGAAATATAAAAAAAACCTTTTTTTTTTTGTTTTTGGCAAAAAGGCAGCCTTTTATTGCTTTAATTTACAGAGGATGCGATTTTCACTATAGCTTTTGTCTTATAACGCGGCATTATGTACACTTGATCTTGAGTGTTACAGATTATCTTTTTACGGGTTATCTTTTCAGTTCTTTGCAATATTAAAATACAGTGTTTACTATGTTTCTTTATGTATAAATGGTATCTTATCCATTCGTTCCAACAAGTTTACCATTGTCTTACTATCATACTCGATTAATTTTTCAACCTTCGTTACATTCCCAGGTGGCTGTTTGGGCTACATATTGACCACTCTATATTACTGTTCCCCACTTCTTATAGTGTTTAGTTAATTTCCCATTTTTTGTCGCAATGTATTTCTCTATATCCCTTAACTTTAGGATATGTGCCTTTAGTTCATGGATGTTCAGTTCTTTTTTAAAGCACCGTTGTCTATATATGTACTGTTTAGTTACTAGGCATATAAAATTCTTTACATGACCCGGTTGGTCTATTATTAAACTGTTCCATAATACGGTCCCCTCCTCAAAAGCTATCCGGTCCGTAGAAAACTGGTCCATAAATTTCTCAATCTCTAACCAAATTCGTTCAACTTTATGACAGAATACAAACAGATGCAGATAACTTTATTTTTACACTTTGAATATTGATTATTCTTGAAATGTGCATTGTATTTCTGTCAGAGTTGACAGAACTGTCAGATTTGCTTAGCGTGAAAATTCCGAATAAAAAGTTTTCATTAATTTTACAGACAAGAGCTCTGATCTGAAAATGACAGCGTTCAATGTCCTTAGTCGCTTTGACACCGGAAGTCCACTGGATGAGAACGAGAAGAGACGCAAACTTCGACAAGTATTGTGTGAATTAAGGAAGCGAGCCTACATCATTAGACTAGGAATATAGACTGTAGAGTAGACTGTTTCTACAACAATAGAAATAAGGGGGCGAATGCTATGGGAACTGAATGTAGTCACGTGTTTTTGCCACCCCTAATAGACAAATGGATCTGTATTTCTAACATTATGTAGCTAACTTGAGCCTCAGAACTTTGTAAATATTTTGTACATATTAGGAAAACTGATGTTAATCAATTAACATGTATTGACAATGGACCATTTGAATGCATATTGCGACATTGCTGTTTACCTTGTTCAGCCGCGTCTGTGTTTCTTGCATCTGTTTGCATCTAGAGTTACAAGAGTTAATTTACATATGTGTTTGTGAAAGGTCAAGTAGTTAAATGTATGGCTGGTTTTAACTATATATAGTTGTCTTGAAACGAATTCCTCCATTGTTTAGTTTACTCTACAAATTTATATTTTGTATGCAGCCTGGTAATTACAAGTCGGAATCCAGGTTGAAACAAGCCAGCCATAACAGAAAAGTTATGGCCAGTGGCCGCATAATTATGTTTCTTGTCCCACACCTTTATTTAGATTCTAGATACTGTTCAGCTACATTCACCCGTAATGGAATTCAAATCAGTATTCTACTCATATATTATTCGGATCACTACGGGCTGAATTCCGTTTTGGTGTGACCTAGGGTCTTTGCATTTAAATGTTGAATACTTTATGGATAGTGTCTGTTGACTAGATTTATGAAAGGTGCTAAACGGGAATATAAAATGACTTGAGATTATCTTGTTTAAATTTCGACACCAGGAGTCAAAAACCTAGTCTCGTACAGACTGCTCATATTCTTTTTAGGAGACCAGTTTGCCAATGCAGAGAAGTTGTGACAAATTAGTTTCAGTTACTTATGCCTAGAACTAGTGTCTTGAATGATAACTACATCATTACCAAATCATTGCCAAATCTTTAGCAAAAATTTAAATGAGACACCAGTTTTAGGCAGAAATGTCTAAAGCATGACTTCTCTGCATTGGTTCTAAAACAGACAATGTCGTGTACCTTGCATACTTGGTAAAACAAGTAAGCGTTGACTATGTTTTCATGACCAAGATCTTGTTCCTTGCCTGGTAAAAAGGCAAGGGCTCATTAATGGTGCCATGTGACTTTACTTTTGAATAAAATGTTGCCAAATGTTGGATAAATATTTACCATGTGTTCAAAATAAGTTTACCAAAATCTTGTAAAATCTTTGAAAAAATTTAACAAAAAGTTAATTCAACAACTAATCCAATATTATATTCAACCAATACAATTCTTGCAGCGTTGGCAGAAATTTCTACTTCAGGTAAAACTTGACTGATCTAGTTGCTTATTGTAAATGCCGATTCATACGGTGCGATGACTGTGACTGCAATTCCCATAAGTTTCTTTGATTTTGGTGAGCATGTTCAAATAGTGCATTAATTACCGACCGTGTGTGTAATACAAGAGAAGATAATGCTTTCAGTCCTTTCTGCCTGCCTGTCTGTCTTCAGGGGTTTTATATCCCATGATGCACCAGGACAGGCAGGCAGGAGTCTAGCCTCCTTCCTAGAAAAGAATCGGGTAGGATGGACATCCAGCAAGGGCCGTACAGTAAAGATTGGTCAAGAAGTATGACCCATCCGGCTCCATCTTCCTTTACTGACGTGACGACAGAAGGAGGTGGGAAGGAAGACATGGTCGTTGTCATCGGAATGTTGAGACTGTCTTGTTTTAAATGCATTCAGTGTGAAAAAAATGCAGTTAATTTGTCACAGTCGCTGTCATGTCGTGTAAATGAGCCTCAAGCAGAATCCAGTTTTTTTTAGAATATATATGAACTGTAAATCATTCTTTCTAAATTTCCTATTGCGTGTGTAATATAATACAATTGTTTGTGCATAAATGCTGTCATATAATGGTGAATATTTGCAGTGTCGGATCTAGGATTTCCTAGAGGGGGCACCACCTATTATTTGATCATTTTTTCCCGAAAACTGTATGAAAATGAAGAAATTGAGGGCATGCATCCATCGCACCTCCTATACTCGCCACTAATTTGTCCAAGAAAAAAAATACATTTAAAATACAACTTATAATTATCCTTCCTAAAAGTATAACTGCATGTATATGATAGTGAATTGTATCCAAGAAGAAGTACTTGAAATATAACACTGAGAACTTTTAAAAAATATTTTAAAATTGTGATGAAGAAAGGTGGCTCCTCTCTGTCTTGCAAATTATGGATCCACCACTGTGTTAAGAGTCTGTTCATACGGAGCATCAGCATTCGGGTTCTCCCATATTTCCTACTTTTCTGCCAAATCCTGGCAGAATACTGCCAGCATTGACATAGAGTAGGTCGCACAATTGAATGTCAATGCTGGCGGGATTCTGCCAGGATTTGGCAGAAAAGTAGAAAATATAGGTAAACTTGATTGTCACAAGTGTTGTTTAATTGTTCTACAGCATTTACACCGAGATATGGGTCCAGACCAGGGAACCCATCTGGGTCAGTAGTGGTAACGCTAACATCCCAATGTTATTTTACTCGGATATTCCAAGATTTTAAAAAAGTGTTTTATCACATCGTGATCCCTAAGTCATCAGATCCCATCCTGTCTAGACTGGGTTGCATTATTATCTTAAACTGTATGCTCAATGCAACACCAGCCGTTTAAGCCAAACCGAGTTGTTACTGCATTCGACCTAATTCACTGAGGAGATAAACATTTACAGCTCCACACTTTTCAGTATTCCAATTAAAAATGTAACTCCTCGTATTTGCAAAGATACAAAACATTTGTAAAATTTGTTTCCTACCTTTAGACTTCTTTTCAATCAAGATCGAACACTTTTTCCTTTGATGAGAAATGTACGTAAAATTTTAGTCAAACAGATCAATGTGTTATCGTGTGTCGCACAGTGTTACACTTTTCTATGAATGGAATTCCTTAACTACTACATGTGTGAAAGATCAGCCAATCAGACAAAAGGATTTAGGTATTAAACGGCAGCAGTCAAAGTTTCACGTTTCTATGAATGAAATTCCTTCAGTACTACATGCGTAAGTGTATCACACAGCGGTCGTTTGTTTTTACCGTCCGCGTACGACGGGAAGGTAATGTCTTTACTCGCATCTGTCTGTCTGTCTGTTTATATGGGGGATACCCCAGTATCAGGACCCACATCTCTAACCCCAGTTCCTTTCTGGGGTGGGGGGGTTCCCGTGCCTTGCCGGGGAGGAGATACATGATCACAATAGCGAATTGTTTGCACGTGTAGTGGCTGAGAAAGATACAATATGAAATGTAGCCCTTCCCTCATCAGTGCCAGCTTATCTAAGATTGTTATCAATGTTTCAACATGTTTCAGTACTGAACCCATAGACAAGGACGACAATTACTACATTTTCAGGAAGTCCTGGTCTATGTTCTGGCATATCAACAGTTTGTCGGAGAACGGTATTTGATATCGGTGCCTGAACACAGATCTCATCTGAGTTTTTTCCATCAAGAGTACAATTTCACTGCAACCTTAGCCTCAGAATTGAATTGACTTAAAGGTTCATAGCAACTTCATAACAAAACAGGATTGTGCAGTGCCATTGCCATAAAATAGTCGAACTTGTAGCTGTATGTAAATTTACAGGCACCAAACTATCTCAAGAGAAGTTAGAGAAGAAGAGTTAATGTTCACTTCGACACCAGGCAGAAATGGCAGAACCGTGGAAACTCAGTGACCATAGCACGACGTGTAATACCAGTACAGAATAAAATGTTTTATTAGTCCAGACCAGTTTAAACCAGATATTAGTGCTGAATAAACATGTTCAAATCCCGAGATAAGAAAACGACTTTCAGGTATGTCACCATTGTTTGTTTAACTGTCACAGGGACGACCACAGTACCTTGTGCATTACACATTTCGTTTGGAGTTTAAGATGACGTTGCGGCATTCACCCAATTGATGGCACGTGCAAATTCCATCCAATGACTGCAGGATAAAGTAGGCCTAATTATCATAAAACTGCCAAAGACTTGGCACAGGATGTTACAGGGTCCCAGACTCAACTACGTAAGTGACTCAAATGAGCCAACAAAATATCGTTTTGACAATTTAATGAATTTAACTCAACTGACAAATCATTTTGTAGAAAGTGCAGATTCTGTCTGGTTCCTGTGGTTTGGTGATTGCATTGTATGACAGTTTTCCTTGCCCATGTCCTATTTCCTATTACTTTCAAGACTATAAACCCTTTAGACGTAGAGTGATGGACTCTAAAATACCAAGGGGGGGGAGGGGGTCAAATTTGGTCACAGTGTTACTACTACACATGGAACGCAAAGGATTAAAAAGAGATACGCCCCCATTTGGGTACTCCTATCTCTACTAAAATACCACGTCGCCTGATGGAATTTCAACCATTGACAGTTTACCGTCTCTGTGTGAGTCATGCTGCGACCATGGTCTGATGAACACTTCACCTGTAAATATGTCAGTAAACGTGTCGTTAGAAGGCTTAATTATGGCAGACAATACAGAAATATTCGGTTGCGCAAAAGAAACAGAAGGAATAGAACAATGTTGAAGCAGAGTATGATAGATTTAATATTAAGTCTAGAATATATTTAATGTGTTCTGATGATCAGAGGAAGGATCAAAGTCAAACTGATATACTGTCAGTGATCTGGGACACGGTAACTTGATTCTTGAGGACACAGCAAACTGGAACATGAAACTTTCCATATTTGTCTGTGTGACTCAATTCCTATGTTATAGAAATGGAAAGACTGACAACGCACCAGTAGAAATGTCTTCAGTAAGGGTCTGTGCAGATGACATTTATAGAGGAAGCCTTTTTGTGTTGTTCACATTGCTCAGTAGATGTGTCTCTGCACAATGGTAGGATCCATGGTGGAAAGACTTGGAATAACAACATACGGTATTTCTCCGAGGCAGATGCCCATACTCAGAGAGACACAGGATAAACGAAGACCAACTTTGTGTATGATTCTGTTAAATTTCACATCGTGACACCACCATGGTCTGCTGAACACAAGGTAATTGTGTGCTAAAATGTTGAGTGGAGATCAACCATGTACCTACATGATGATACCACAACCAATTCCATAAACACCACATGAACATCGCAGCCATGATCTTTGAACTACAAGAAAGCATTCATGAAAGGACCCTTAACGCACAGAACACAATCGAGTTTTTCTAAAACTCTGGCAGAATTGTGCCGGCAACCAGATTCAATTCGTATAGTTCTGTCGGGATTGCGTACAAAATGACAGACTTATAGAAAAACTCGAATAATGATTTTCTACAATTTGGAGAGCATTGAATTCAATGGTTCATTCTGTTGAATATTTAAAACAGATTTCATGGAATGAGTTATCTCCACACAGGACACCACACAAGCAGCGTCTCAAACCCACACGCATTAAACTGGAATAAAGGTGTCATCTATCCACTAACACTAACAAAGGATACCAGTGAAACCAAGATTCAAGTAAGTTAAAATATATTAACTTTTGGTCTTTGAATGGGAATAAACTGCAAACAGTTTCGTTGTGAGTGCAACCATGAAATGAAATGCTGTGGTGATGAATGCTTCAATTCGTAAATAATACAGCATTTACAATGTTAACATGTTCTAGTTTTTCGTAACTAACCATAACATAAAATTTACATATTTGTCAACTTCTAATTCTTTTATCTTTAATCACAGATATGAAACATTTTAAAGAAATAAAGTCTGTTATTTTCTGATTTATGATTTCAAAAAAGAAAATGGATGTATCCCATACGTAACTGGTAATACCCTCTAAATTAATACACAAAGTTGACAGATATGTCAAACATGTCAACATTGTCAATCTTGTCTTATTTACGAAAACTTCGGTTGTGTGTCTCGATTTAGGCGACATTATCAGATCTGCAGGGGACACATTCATTTCATAATATGTTATTATTAATCAGTGTATTAATGAATTTAATTTTTCACAATTTTGAAAGGCTGTCATTTATGGAATATAAGTTAGTGGCTGACAGAGATTTAGTTTTGTTGGGTATTTACGAAAATGTCGGCTCCGGGTACAAGCGAACACCGTTACATTTCCAACATGGGCAATTGTTCAGAACCATCAGATCTAAATTAAACATACACACTCTGTGATCAATCTAGTTTTTCATGATACGCACTTCTACCGTCAGATTATCTAACAAACCTAAAGTTACACAGAACAAAATAAATTTCGTCAAAAATTGCCCCCAGTAGGGACAAAAATCTGATCAGACAGAATCTGACAGAAGTACATCAGATTTCCTTGTCATGAAAAACCTAAATGGAATGAAGTTCAAACATACTGCGATATTAAATTCAGCATTAGGGTAAACTTGTCAATTTTGAATTTCTATTGATTTTGGGATCTCTTGATGATGTCAGGATTAGGGTCAATCACCAGTTGAGTTTTTCACGATAGTGAAATCTGACAGATCTGTCAACTAATTAACAATAAGGAGTAGAAGTCCACTGAAAATCTGTCACATCTGACAGAAATCCATATCGTGAAAACCTAGAGTGTCCCTCGAATACTGCTGTTGCCTTTGACTGTCTCCCTGTTTCAGATCGGCTTCTGGATGCACCAACCTAAACAAAAGCCTGAACCAAAATTATTTTGCTTATTTGTTCCTGAAAACTGTATTAGCTAGCCAGTCCCATGGACTTAATTTCCAATGCGTACAATTTATTTTAAGCACAAATTCAGACTTGTTATCGAACAAATGAACGGAATATCCACTGTCAGGATTCTCATTCTCAGTCAACAATAATGTACTTTCCATTATGCAAATATGGCGGTGTGAGGAAAGGGGGGACAGACAACATTTGTAGGATTGTTTAAAGAGATTTTTATTCAATGGAAACAAAATACCTTGTGCGCAATCAGTTTTGAGTATATAATATTGCAATTATGTTACGAACTGATTGAGTCAGAAATTAATTCCCCTCACTTAAGTTTACTGAATTAGAAAAGTATGCAATTGGTCTACTCCAGGCATACAAGTGAAGCATTTCCAAAAAGGTCACAAGAATGGCTTCTCGATCCAAAGTGGGATACACACGAAAAGACTCAGCAGATAGATTCCTGTTCAGCCTATTGTCCAATAGCATCAGATATGAGAAGATTGCTTCAATTGCGAGAGGTCTGGGCCTTCTTGATTCTGAATATGAAACCATGGTAACTGAAGAAACACAAAAGAAACAGATAGAGAAGGTAAATTGTGTGATGATATGTTTAACCTTTTTAAGCCAGTAGAAATTTGCAAAGAAATCTACTTGCAATAAAGATAACATGACTCACTGGTTAATCCTCCTATCCTAAAATGTTGCAATAAACCTTAAAAGGAGTACCACATTGTGCTTCTATTAATACTTGAACATTCAGTCTTGCCCTTTCCAGATTCTCTGCTGAAGGATGCTTTGAGCATTTCATCAGGATAATATAAATTCTGTAATAATACCTTTCAGATTTTGGATGCATGGCATTTGCAACTGGGACCTAATTTGACAGTGGAGCAGTTTGTAGAAGAAGTGTCATTCTGGACACAAATAGGGTACCTGGACTGTGAAGTGTGGAAAAATCTTGAGCACTTTGTTGAATCTGATGTTTTGAAGTCAGGTATATTGTAAGAATAATCTGAATAGGATACTGGATTTCTGATGGAAAAGAACTTGGTAGGGTACTTAAATCCATGTAATGCTCAGCCATTTAGCAATATATCTTAAAATAGTGAAGAGGCAACCAACACAGGAAGATACAGATTCAATGGTTTAATGGCTTGAATTGTACAAGAGTCAACTAGGTTTGCTAAATACTACTTAAGGACTGAAAGGATCTTTGGGAATAAAATCACTTGTAAATTGAGTAATTTTCTGAATTTAATGTCAATGTCATCAAAGGGATTCTTACCAAATTTTTTATTTAGACATGTGTTGGTGAAACTAGCTGACTCCTGTAAATTACCATTGTCAATAACCATTGAATCTGTATATCTTATTACAAGGGTTGATATCAGTGTCTCTTGGGATGACTGATCTTTATCTGATAGATACTGTTTATTTTCCCAGTAACATCTGATACCAACATTAGAACATCAATATCATAACACCGTTATGAATACTTTATTTCAGACCACCAAAATTACGACTTTGCCTCAGATGTTACTCCCTGCGAGAATGTACTAACCA
Source organism: Haplosyllis leylae (assembly GCA_038406175.1). NCBI lineage: Eukaryota > Metazoa > Annelida > Polychaeta > Phyllodocida > Syllidae > Haplosyllis > Haplosyllis leylae. Next base: position 4,515 of record JBCAUG010525191.1, on the reverse strand, counting down.
GTACCAATGACGAGATACATAGTGATGAGTTCTCTCCATCATTGAATAACTCAAGTCTGGGTGAAAGTGGGAATTATCTTTCAGACTTCATTAAACAGCAGGGAGATAATCCCCAACTGAAGCTGATAGAACTCTGGAACTATTCTATGCCAGAAAGTAAATGGGCCCAGCTTTTCCAGTTTACTGCCACATGCAGATATTTATCATATATAGGTCTGGAACATACTAGACTGGATGAATCAGGACGTTACCTTGCACAATCAGTAACATCACTAAAAGAATTGTATTTGAGCTGTTGTTCAATGCCAAAAGTAGTGTGGGCTGAGGTGCTGCAGTCTCTTTCCTCTTGTAAACAACTAATTGAGTTAAGTCTAGACAGAAACAACATACGTGATGTAGGACATTATCTCACACAATCCATTAGATCATGGGGAGACAGTCCACCATTAAAAGTGCTGTATTTGAATCAGTGTTTAATGCCAGAACAAGTGTGGGTTGAGCTGTTGAAGTCACTGTCCTCCTGCAAACACCTCTGTGATTTAAAACTGTCAGACAAAACCATAGGTGCAGCTGGATACTACCTTGCACAATCTATCACTGCCTGGGGAGAAGAACAATCATTAAAATATCTGCATTTGTCCAACTGCTCCATACCGAAACAAGTGTGGTTTGATCTCTTTCCCTCTCTTTACAAACAACAACTCTCTGTTCTAGATCTTTCAGGTAACACAATTAGTGTAGCTGGGCATCACCTTGCAGTGCTGATTACATCATGGGGAAAAAATTGCCCATTTGAAAGCTTACATTTGAGCCACTGTGAAATACCACAAGAAGTCTGGCCTCAATTATTTGAGTATCTATCATTCTGCAATCATCTCAGAGTATTGGACCTTTCTGGAAACACACTCACAGGCTGTTTGTCACACTTTCTGTCAGATCCAAATAATCCAGGATTACCATCTTTAAAGTCCCTTGATCTCAAATGTACAGGAATAAATGAGAGAGATCTAGAACACTTAACTTACCTTATCCAAAGCAAGTTATCTCATTTGGAGAATGTGTATCTGATGGAAGGGAGTTTGTCAGTCATGATAAGAGAGTTACAGCAACTGAAGAAATCTTGTACAGCTCATCCCAATGGAGAGTCAATATTACATATCATTTCAGATGAACCATCACTACTGGAAATAAACCAGGTATGGACAAAAGTCAAACTTTACATTTGTTCTACATTTTCTTTTGACATGCACAACATACATAGATTCCTTTTTCATCTAAGATTAAAGAAATTAAAATAAATAGCAAGAAAAGGCACTGCATCTATCAAATTGTTAATATTTATAATCTTCATTTAAGTACAATTTAGTGATTCAGTTTACAATCAAACTGTGGTACAAATTAATTATTATAATATTAATTTATTTGTCAACATTTTGTTGTTAAAATGTATGACCTGAAACTACCACTAAGTGTCCTGAATGAGAAACCCTTGGTAAATGTAACTGAACTGATATACCATTGTAAATTTTGTATTTCAGCCATCACTAGACTACACACAAGGTAAAACAAATTTTCATTTGAAATATGGTGAGAACAGATGTTGTAGACCTTTAATTTTTAATTTCTTTTAAATGTGTTAATAGTTCTCATTTTTATTGACATCATTTCCTTTGGTTCAATAGAAGAACTGGACAGAGCATACAACTTAGCATGCCTGAAAGACACCAAGAAAGTGTTCAATGCGCGCCTGAACTTGGTAGGACATCGTGAGGCAGGCAAGACATCATTGGCTACTAGACTCATGGGGCAAGAGCTTGAAAATACAGTGAGCACTGAAGGTGTTTCTATGCATCTCATCAAGACTACAGTTAAACCAGACTTACTACAAGGCAGCAAGTGGTGTGAAACTTCTCAGAATACCTCTGACCTATTCAAACATTTCAGCCATGCTGTGTTGTTGAGAGTAAATCAAATATCAACCAAAGAAGAGTTGACAAAATCATTAAAAACTGAAGCAAGAGAACTGTCAACAGACGATAGGACATTCCATCCACAAGATATGGAAATTAGTGGGAAATTACTTTCTAAGCAGATAGTTGAGCATTTAGAAAAGCAGCCAACTCTTAAGATAAGTAACAATCACAAATCAAATAGAAAAGAGAAAGTTCAAACAGAAGCCACAGTGCAGAATAGGACACAAACTAAAAGACACATTGAAGAACAAGGAAACCAAGAAATGGAAGAATTTACAATGACTGAAGGAATGAGAATTAAAATCCTTACTCATGAAGCAACATTAGAAGAGCAGCAGTTCTGTAATGAAATTCCCTTATCTATTCGATTGTGGGATCTGGGTGGCCAGAATGAGTTTCTTACAACTCATCATCTTTTCCTTGATGCGCACTCTACCACTTTGATTGTGATGGACATCACCAAACCTCTTCACCAAATGTTCGAAAAAAATCCAAAATTGGGACACCCAAACACTCCAGCTGAAGTTCTACATTATTGGTTGAACTCATTACATGTCCAATCATCAGAGCAAAATGTGAAGCCAAGTATTGCTCTTGTCTTGACACATGTGGACTTACTTGATGCTGTAGATTGTCAAAGATTCACAGAAAGTTACATCTGTGATATCTTGAAAACTGTTGATGGAAAAGAGTATGGCTACCTTCTCACACAAGAAAACATTTACATTGTAAACAACACATCTGAAAATGATGAAGACTTTCAGAAACTAAGAAATCAGCTGATCTGCTATCTATCTCAACAGGTTACTTGGGGTATCAAAATGCCAGTATCATGGTTGAAATTGAAAACAGACATTATGGAAAAATCCCAGAATAGAAAACACTTAGAATTTAGCTATGTCACACACCTAGCAAAGCAAAACAGAATGACTGAGAAAGACGTGGAATCTTTTCTGAACATTGAAAATATTCAAGGGGATATTATCTTCAAGTCCTCTCCTGAGCTGAGAAACACAGTGATCATTGATCCACAGTGGTTGGTTAATAGATACAGTTCTTTGATTACTCACCACAGATTTTTGGATGAGCACAATTTAACACCAACCACATACCTTAGCCTAATGCATGGCTATGTTACAAAAAATGGTCTTGAAGAGCTGTGGGGAAAAGATCAGGTTGAATTTCTGAGGAACTTAATGATCAAATATAATTTGATTGTCCCCTTGGTTGACAAACCAGAAACTGGTCAGAACTATATTATCCCATCTATGCTACCCGTGCGCAATGTCAACATACACAATCTTCATCCCTTCAAAGATATGCACATTGTCTACAGTGCAGTGCAAAATCCAAGAGTTGGAGATACCCTCCTGGTTGGCACTTTTCACAAACTGATCTCTGACTGTTCCAAGACTCAGAACTGGAAAATTTGTGCAGAAGATCATTTGTCCTACACGGATGTTTCATTTGAAATCAGACAGGAAATAAGACTGACTTTAACACTGATGAAACATGATCAGTTGAGAGTTACTCTCTGGTGTTCTGCACTGGCATTTGAAGCACATTTGTCAGAAATGGCATCAATTATTGAGGAAAGCAGACAAATACTTTCAAGCAATATGGCTAAGATGAACATTGCACTTAGTGATGAATTTCAAGCACTATGTCCTCATTCCTTGGCCAGTGATAAGTTTCCTTGCCTGGTAAGAATCAGAGAATGCATGGATCCAAGAAACATGACACTATGTCAGCGCTACCTAAAACTTACATGTGTTGTTCACAGAAAGAAGCTACAAACATCACCATCATCTCTCTTCTTGTTGGCTGCAGGTAAAATTTTCATCTTTTGTACATTATATAGTATGAATGTAAAAAACCGTAATTGCACATATTGTAAGTTAAATTGAAATAATATTTTATTTATAGAAATAACTGGAAGGAGAAATCAAACAATCTTGAGCACTAACTCCAGAGTACAACAATTTGCAATGACAGTACACAAGGGTTACAAAGATTATTCAGTGGGAGTGACTGATGGTAGGAAAACTATTGTCAGAAGTGGCAGGGAATCTAGCTTGAACATTCAAATAGCTGAAGGAGTCAAATCAGTCATCATGATGCATATCCACTCTGACTTTGACTCAATCAGAAAATCTACTCCAAAGGATGAGTGTCTCATCTCACCAGTTGTGCATCTACATGCACATAATGTGTGTGAGGAGAAAGATTCAGTTGAGTACAGATACAAAGCAATCATTCCTCATTATCTTCCTGCTGGCTACAGTCTATCATGTGTCAAGGTTAGGTGTGGGGACATCCAGATGGGATCTCTGAGGGAAATTAGAAGAGAAAAGCCTCAAGATAGAACAGTACCTTACTATGATGTGGATGCTAATCATGTCACTTTGTACTCAAACCATTTCTGTGATGTGGTATGCACTTCTACTGATAAAGTTTGCACATCAAAGGTCATGGCATTTCCTTTTGGTTGGATTGGGCAACAAAAAGTAGGTATTGGTGCCATCACTCGAATGAAGATGAA
>JBCAUG010525080.1:0-14973 GCA_038406175.1 Haplosyllis leylae | reverse complement strand
ATATGTTTAACCTTATATATATATATATATATTCAACCTAAACTCCCAAGTGACACGATGTCAGAAATTGCTTGTGATTTCAGAGGATATATATATATATATATATATATATATATAACGCAGACGTAAAGAGACCATCAGTTATTGCAGCTAGGTTAAGATTCAACAATACAGATAGGATTTGTTATCCTAAATGACAATCTGCTCAGCTGTATGTTAAAACAGATAGACAAATTTAGGTATTTAGATATTACATACACGTTTTCATTGTCTACGGGATTATGTGGGCCTCGCCCTGGCTGATCCGAAGTTTTTAGCACTCCAAATTTATTCTTAAGAGCAATAGATATGAAAAACCTTTTCAAAATGGTTGAGTCTCACTTTGCTTCTTGTAAGTTTTCCATCAATACATTATTAGTTTCACTTGTTTAAGTTAAAACAAATTAAGCCTCACTCTGATCTTAGCATAATGTGTCGTTTTCACTGCACATCAAGACATCCTCCTATATTTATCTTCATTTACATCTTAACCAAAATGTTCATTGGAAATCCAGTATTTAAAACTATGTGAATAAAGTACACCTGGTAGATTGCAAAGTCTGAGAAATTGTTGCCCATGAGTGATATCGATCCGATAAGCTATGTTGAATAACTCTTTATTTTGCAATTGGATTGCAAAATATAGCGGAAAATTTTCACCATTTATTTTGATTTATTGCTGTTACACTGGAACAATGCAATTTCACACCACTGAAATGAGCCTACTCAATGGTTGTATCTGGTTTTATTTGATTTTATTTGATAAAATGGCACCTGCTACTGAAAATGGAATTTTTTACTTAACTTGCCAAATGTTTTCGTATACTTGAGTTAGAAAGCAGCCTCTGTAATGTAAATTGTCTATGAAACTTAATGGGAATGGATTTTGCAGTGTGTCATCCACCTGCTAAACATCCAATTTCTGAACAATACTCCTAAAAATTAGTACATGGAGTCAGATACCAGCAGTGCAACTGCAAAGTGCAAAATCGCGCATTTATTGGTCCTGCCCATACTGAAGGAAAATAGACATACCCTCTCCCCCTTGATTGGATGAGGGATGGAACAGGTACCCCTCAATTGGATGAAAATTCATGAAATGGGTACCGCAGCACCACATGAGACCTGTTCCGCAGGGACTCTCTTCCATTTTGATATGAGAGCCCAAACAGCAATCTGTGACCAAACATGCATCAAATGAAAGGAAATATCCATTACGATATTTAAACCGTAAACATTTTAATAAACATTTTTAATGGTAGTTGTTCGCAGACCATTGCCATACATGATTGTCACAGCAAAAAGAAAGTGGCGAGCTATGTCAGCTCTTTATTTTCAGTTCTAAACTTTATGCAATTGTTGAATATGCGTCATGGACAGGATGGAGAAGATTAATTTATTTCACTTTTTGGCCAAAAAACTGATTATAAATGTCGTTCTCTTGCTATTCGCATCAATCTCTTTTCTCAACATCGTCGCTCAATTTGATCGAGAAAGGAGGTTGGTCAGGGACAAAAAAATGTCAATAAAAATAGATCTATCCAAAGACGCAAAAAGTCTATTAAAATCGACATTACACGGTGATAAAAGCAATGAAATTGTGATTTACAACAACTAATTTGCAACATTTAATTACGAGGAAACATTGTTTTCATGATTCGAGATTTCTTATCCACTGTTGTTAGGCTAAACTGTAATATTTCATTCACAGCATAATCCTTTGTTTTCATTTCATGCCAGTATTTTAATATTCATACCAGAAATTGAACTGCCACCAAGCATAATGAATAGTTACGAAAAAAAGTTCGATCTTCTGTTCAATATTTTCTTATTTCTCCAAGTAGTCTGTTCTTGATATGACATGGAATATTTCCCAGATCTTTCTTCTCAGTTCAAAGCAAAATGCAAACATTGTCTATTTGATAAGTTCTCTTTTTATCAGACGAGATGATTAGTCAATTCCACATTTCCCAAATCATGACAAAAGGATCATTTCACAGTGGTAGAATTCTGTGGAAGCATTTAAACGTTTTCACCAAAGTCGCAAACAGCTGTGCAAACGTTAAAACGAGCTCATTAGTTCGCAAAGACTACCGCTATGTTTAAATATATCTTTAAATACAAATACATCATTTGTAAGATGTAAAATACAATTAAATTTTGCTACATAGTGCTTCACACTTTTCTATTTGCTGTTATCAGAATTTGTAAATACACTGGGTAAAAGAGGTTTTACTTCCAGTAGATAGTTTTGTTGAGTACCTTTCAAAGAGAAATTCTTCCGCAATCCTCCATAGTTTTCTGATTAAGTTAAGAGAGGCAAAATGCCGCGGAATATCTGTGCGAGAAGAGGGAAATTGACATCAGGTCAAACGAAGAAGCGGAGGTCCGACAAGGTGGAATCAAACGCCCAAAGATAGGCAGATGCGACACTTGTCTCGCTACTTCAAGGAAAAAGGAACAGAAGAAAACACATGGAACAATTTTTCAATTAGACTAATGAGCTTAAATAGCCGACTATATTGTCACCGCATGGATAATTGGACGACGATTTTTTTTGTAGGAGTTTACGATGTTTACGGAACAAAATCCATTGTCATTTAATCGTGACATTTATGTTGCGGAATCTCCTATGGCTTATTATGAACAGTGTGCTTCCATTACTCACCGCAGACGAGGACAATACCGTACATCAGGTAAATGTTTTGTTGGAAGTGTAATACAAAAAAGCATTTCTGTTTATCATGTATTTCACAGCCTCCTGTCCCTATTCCACTTGGCGGAGAGGGGGGAGGGGTTACCTGTAAACAGATCATGGTCCAGAGGTAGACGGATCAACAGTTCATGGTCGGGCGTTACGGGGCAACAGTTCATGGATCACCTAACCTATCCCACTCTCCCACCCTCCGTAGACCTGGATCACCGACCCCCCCCCCCCGATGAGCAGAACGAAAGACACGACTGAAAACATTACCTTCCTTCGTACTACGTACATGGTCGGTAAAAATTGTAATCAGTTTGCCGGCCTATCTCCAGATTCATCGCTTGGATTTGACCCCACTTATGTGTTAATAGAAAGAAAGAGAGACACAACTTCTTTTGATAAAATTTCCGTTAAGGAACAAGAAGTAATGAAGTATGATAAATGATATTCATCATTAGTTGTAGTTGTGTCATTATTACACAATATTTTTATTTCAGTGGTTGTGCAAGTTAATGGTCGCGGTATATAATTACCTACAAGTGACTAATTTCTTCTGGATGTTGGTTGAAGGGTTGTATCTGCACATAATGATAGTCTGGGCGTTTTACATCGACAAGGTCAAGTTATGGCACTACTGTGTCCTCGGATGGTGTAAGTGTCTCTGCATGACATTCTCTTAAAATGTCTTTCTCAGTGTTCTGAAGGAAAACGCGACTGAAGCTATTTCAATCGAGTTTTTCGCGAATAAATCTAAAATGCCATTACGGCAAAAAAAAACTGATTAACAGATAAGTTTGAGAACATGTAACTACATTAAATTCAGTTTTCTATTTAATAATTAACAACATTCTTAGTTATGGAAACCTTTGGGTGTACATCCCCAAATATTAGCAAATTAAACTGGGATAAACCTTGTGACACTGTGCTTAAGGCAAACATCAGAAACATTAAAAGTAAAATTTTACCATTAGATTCATGCAGCAAATTTTTGTTTCAGGTGCACCAGCAATTTTCATTACAATGTGGAGTATTGTAAAGGGCCAGTACGAAAATGAAGCGTAAGTGTTTGGCCGCCCAAAGTCGGGAAGATTGCTTGAGGTTTTCATTAACTTAGTTAATTCGTAGACTATTGCCTAAGCCTGTATTTTTTCCACCCAGATGCTGGTTGCCCATGAAAAACACATTCTATGACTACATTTACATCTCTCCAATTTTAGTAGTGTTGCTCGTGAGTAACAATTTCACCTTACTAGTATTACAAATACAATTGCAGATTCTTCCGAGTCATATGATTAGCGAATGTTCGAAAATAAATTTATGAAATACTGAAAGTGGCATGTTGTGATATAATATGAACCTTCACTTATGAGTTCACAGGCTCAACACCAGTTGTAGACAAGCGCATAAAATATTATCTAAAAATTTTAATTCGTTTGCATTTGTATTTCAGATAAACCTTATCTTCCTTGCAAGTATAATGTACATACTGATTACTAAATTACGAGCATCAAACACACTACAAACCAGACAATACAGGTACGTGGCGCGGTCTTTCACTGTGTTCGTCATACAGTTCACAACAGTCACGAAACTTTCCTCAGATCCGGTTTCCGGCCTTTAATACCAGCAAAAATGAAATCCAAAACTATTTAGGTTCGTACATACTGGAACGGGCAACGGCCATGGTGTCGTCATGAATGGGTTGTATGTATTAAAATGAAGAAATGTTTTCATGGTTTCCTGTGGCAATGTCAATGGCAAGGACATCATCATCAAATGAGTTGGTTCTGTTCCCAATTGTGATGCCGATGGCAATGGCACTAAAATCCTAATGTCCTTGCTGTCGAATGTGAACGAGCCTTTAACTCAATGGTAATTGAAACCAGATATTGCACAAACTTTGACCAGAATCTATCAATTCTGTTGAATAGAAGAATTTTATCTGACCTTCACATGTACAGTGCACTTGAGAAGTGATATTTAAAAAACAAGTTAATGAAATACAGAATTGAAGAGATATATATATATCTTCAATTCTGTATTTCATTAACTTGTTTTATATATATATATATATATATATATTTGTATTGTAAAATTGCCTTGTGTAATGGCACAAAAAATTGGTCAAGAATGTAATGGGTAACTTGAGTTGAAGTGAACACAGAAATTACATTCAGCTATTTAGTCGATGGAGAATCGCATAACTTCCAGACTGACAATTTTGTTCGGAAATCTTGTATTGTACAAAGTAGATCTAAGAAAGTTTCACTAAGTTTATTCGGAATTAGGATACTAATCAATTCATTTGCTTGGTGAAATTTACGCCAATTAAAGACTTAAAATTGTATTTAAATGAAATTCAAGGATATTATTTTATTTTTGACAATGGATTGCATATTATTTGCCGAAAAGAAAATAAAGACTTTAAAAGTGACATCAATATGCATATTGAATGATTTTTTATTAGTTAACTATTGCACTTTTACCACCCACTGTAGGAAAGCTGTGAAGGCCACTCTCATATTGCTGCCACTCTTGGGAGTAACGTATGTGCTCTTTATTACACCACCAAGTGACGATATGATATCAAAACGCATATTCGTTTACTTCAACGCTGTACTCCAGTCTACGCAGGTACGTAATATTGTCCTTTCATATTTTGAACAAATCCTAACAAAAATGACAAGAATTTTTTTGTATTGAGGTAACCTTTCAAAATTTTGGTGTATTATGCGCTGCCGAAGTAAAGGTTTTCTGTAAAATTTCTTCAGGGACTGGCTGTATCTGTCTTCTATTGTTTCCTCAATGGAGAAGTACGAACCACCATAACCCAGAGATTACAACGGTGGCAGGACGGTCGAAGCGTGGTTACTAGATACACTCGTGCTTCCATAGCAACCACTCCTGAAGCAGTTGGGCTGCGTGCAGGTAGTATCCACAGCACCCAGACGGGCCACTCGTTGCTTGGCAACGGACGAATTAGTGCTTCGACCTCAATGAACAAAGACGTGCACTGCGCAGCAAATAACAATGGTAAAAATGGATATACCGAAAATGGAGTCAACACTGCTATGCTTGGAGATGAAGCATTGTGATACTGACCAATGCTATAAAAGTTTACAAGACTATCTCTTCCCAGTGTAAATAGTTGTTCTAAATGCCATGGAAACAGACATACTCATTGTGCGCTTCGCTTTGTACTGCTTCAGTGAACATTCTGTACAGAAAGAGGAAGACAGACTTCTGTCGTGGAAACGGTATTAAGAAGCTGATGGTTCAGCTTTATTGTTGTTATCAGCCATATTGTACAATATTGTGTAAATAGAGTGAGATGAGTGAAGGACAGGTGCCTTTGGCAGCTGAGTTTACCCGAAGTATGTGATTCATAAATTATGTATTGTATGAGTAATTACTACAACGTAAATAATATATCCTCAGTCGTCTCTCTTCTGCATTTAATCGACTAATTCATGAACATCGCCAAGAAAATGACATACTTTACGTGGTTTTGGAAAGTTACCTTGAACTTTCATTATATAACTAGATCTATATCACCCTGACGGAAGAATATCCAATTCTGACTGATTTGTCATTAGTTTTACAATGGTTGTCTGTGAGAATCTTTTTTCAGTTCAGTCCGAACTTTGTGTCCAAAGAACGACAAAAAAATTCTCGTGGACAACCATTGTAAAACTATATTCGAAATAGTCAGAATTGGATATTCTTCGACAGGGTGTTTTATGATTTTTCAATCCACACCAATGGAATATTCTCACAGAAAAGTAAAATGAAAATATCCCTTTGTACTGATGGTTGACTTCAGTCGTTCAAACCAGGCTTTTCTCAAAATCAATGATAGAGGCTTACAATTGCAACAAAAAGTACAACGTTGTATTCTTTAACAAGAAAACTGAAGCACCATTTCTTGCTGAAGAAGACCAAATATTTTAACAGAGAATATTGTGCGACTTGTAATGTGCATCGCGTGTGTGCTATTGTAACAATTATGACAGATATTTATGTGAATGCACTCACCCTATTTGTATATCTTTTGAGATTTATTTTAAAGCGAGAAACAATTAGGAGAAACTCGTGTAGAAAATTGGCTGATCACCTGCAGTTTGTGTTTAGTCCGTCGGACAAAAAGAAAACAGGTTATTCAATAGAACATTTCCTGATGACACAATCGAGTCGAGAATTTTCTGCCAAATCATGGCAGAGTCCTGCCAGCATTGACATACAATGAGTTGACAGTTTTTCCTGCTTCTTTTACTTCTTTACTCGGTCAAATAGAATATTTAACCAGGAGTCTTATTACTGGGTAGTTCACAAATTACTCAGTTGATTCTGCAAATGGGTTTCTCGTTGTGTTTTATTTATAAGGTTCCAGGTTCGCATCTTGTGTGATAGGTCCGGTTGCACTGAAAGACTTCACAAACCATCAAGACATTTTTCACTCCCTTTATTAGCAATAAAGTGTTAGTAGAGCTGATAACAAATAAGGTCCATCAGGCCAACTCGAAAGTTACCTTATGTAAAGGTGTGAGAGGTGAACTCTCATAGCAAACAACTGCATCTAAAGTGACAATGGCACAGTGTTCACACCAGAGTCCTTTAGCGAAAGTCAATGTGTATTGCTTCTAATACAAGATGTTCTTGTGCTCCCTCAGAGTTGTAAGAATGTTCTGTGGTTTGTCACAGCCTTGTTTCCACAGGCCATGCACTAGATGTGCAATTCTCTCTTGGAGATGTTTCCTATTGGAAACCCAGAGAGATGGATTAGTTCTGGTCCTGTTAGGCCTGAGGCTTTGCTCAAGCCTGTTCATTAGTTGAACAGTTCCCCAGCCCACAGTCAACCTGTGAGAATGATACTTCTCTGGAGGAAGGTTTACTCATCTCTGTCAACTAGGCAAAGGGTTCTCCAGCCCACAGTCAATTATAGAGATGGGACCTAAAGAGGAATTACCCTTCTCATTAACTAGGCAAAGATTTTGTTTTACTGGTGCTCCAGTCCACAGTCACCATATGGAGATGGGACCAAGGAGGAATTACCCTTCTCAGTAACTAGGCAAAGAGTCAGTTTGGAATCCTGTAACTCCAACCCACAGACAACCTGTGGAGATAGTACTTCTGGTGTGGAAGATTTACCTTTCTCCTGTCATCTAGGTGAAGAGTTCTTAGGATGTAATCTACAGCTCCAACCCACAGACAATCTGTGGAGATGACACTTCAGCTTGGAAGGTTTACACACTCCTATTATCTAGGTAAGGAGAGAGATTGTCAAGTGTAAAGTCTGGTGGCAGGCTATTCCTGAGTTAGGGCTCACAATCCACCTCAATTGTCAAGGTTCCTCTTTGGCAGGCTATTCCTGTTACACCAGGCACACATCCATTTCTGGCAGGCTATTCCAGCTTGGCAGGGCACACAATCCAAAAGGAGTTCTTAACATTAGAGTTTCTGCAAGTCCTAATGGCAGGCTATTCCTGTTACACAGGGCACACATCCATCTCTGGCAGGCTATTCCTGTTTGGCAGGGCACACATCCATTGGAATTGTAGAATGTCTTGACCATACAAATATGGGCAAAACCTGAAGTAGTCTGGTTGACCAGTTACTTTCAAGTACCACAGAAGTGGGTTTAAGAGAGCTACAGAAGATCTGTATGTGTTTTGAGCAACAGTGTTCAATAACAAAATCCAACAACCCAACTTGGGCTGCATCTCTATTTATATGAGGTGCAAGCTGCAGCCTCTGCTCCCTACTTATTATTCATGAGTACTGTTGTACAGGCCTGGATAGACCTATCAGCCTACCCTGACTGCACATTAATGATGAGGTACATTTATCATAAACAACATTTATCATTCTTAAGGTTGCACGCAACTTGGGATTCTAGCCCCTTTCAACCCATGTCCAGGACAAAATAAAGGGTCCAACACTTGGGTTAATCAGAGAGATTGGAAGGAAACGTTCAATATCCTGATTTATTGTACACCTAAACTAAGGGTTATTGGTATTAAGTGCAAGTTGACCGAGAAGCGGGGGATCTGGGGACAAAACATCAGGCAATAAAAATATTTATGGATCCTGGACTCATTACTAGAAACGCTGAAGGGCGAGAAATACAAAAACTGAGAATAAAAAATAAGAATAATGACAAACTCTCTCCCCGTCTCACACTGGATGCAAACCCAGACTATTAAACTTGTGCTCTTAAATCTAAAAGAACCAGAATGCTTACGAGTATTGTGCCATGCTCCATTCTTTGATTCTATGATTTAATTTGCTTTAGATAAGTTTAGATAAGTATATGAAGAGATAAATTGCTGAAAAGTTAAAAAGAGAGATGAATTGATAGACAAAGAGATAGATGGTGAGCAAGATAAAGTGGGTCCAAAACTTTATCAAACCAAATCTGCAAATAAATGAGATGAAAAGATAGGTAGACATGAGATAGATGATAATGAAAGATGAGGAGTGAGATGAAAAGGTGGATGATGAGAGAGGGAGATGGGGAGTGAGATGATGAGATGAAGGGTCTGAAAATGTATCAGACCAAATCTGCACAGAACCAGTTCCATTTGGGGTTGGGGTGGGGTCCTCAGCTGTCCGATAGCAGTAGCATCCAAGCAAGCAACTAACTTTGCTTATGCGCATAGACCACAGTGATGAGACAACTGTTGAGAGACGGTACTACTAAAAGTGTTTAATAAATCAATATCAGGTAACAAGAAGTGTACTTGTTACTTTGTATTTTTGAGACGCAAAAAGGACAAAGGGATCTGGGCCACTGAAAAAGCATCAAGGAAGCGAAACCACGCAGGAGAAATAGGAAACCAGAGGCATACAGGAAGCCCTTACTGTTACTGGTATCAACAGAATGGACAGAATGGGGCTCAGATTCCGACTTCAAACGGATATTTGTCTGTAGCGCACAATACACAATAACCTGTCAGCGATCTTTGCGCCAAATGGGAAGACAAATATCCGTTTAAAGTCGGAATCTGAACCCCATTCAGTGATGCTGGGGTTGGAAAAGAAAAGTCTATGTTGGAGATGATTTTATTGCTCCTTCCAACCTAATATGTATGTATTTGGGAGACATCTTGTGGCGCAACTACTACTTAACCCTAGTTACTATGGCGAGGACATCTTGGACGCTGTGATTCTTCATTTTGACGTCTACCAACGAGGTCACGTGAGACCACCAAACACTCAGATTCACCTCTGGTGCGACACCTGCGAACTGTATGGGGTTAAGCATGGCATAGCAGCCGAATCTTTTCGATGCACTTACCTGCAGATCATGTGTCCACAAGCATTGGCGGCGGTTCGAAACCACGAGACCATGTTGACCGCTTCTGACTCCAAGGAGAATAACAGAACTATATTTTTATCGGATTTCCGATTTCTAATAGAAGTGTCTGTCTTCTTCTGTAGCGAGGGCATCGCGGGAGGGAAACCCTGGATCTTGCATCAGGTAATTAGCACAATGGCGCAGTATTTCGCCAAAAAACTTCACATATCTAGCATTGGTTAATCTGCTTGTGAAAATAAAGAATTTCTTTGATAATCCGACAACACCACTGTTCTTTCTGGCAAGTCATTCTAGTTTCCCTTAATTTGATGCTAAGTGGAATTTATTAAGTTAATTTAAAAAGCATGACGAATAGTAGTTTTGTTTGGTAGTCTGTTGATTGTAAACTATGGACAGTAATTTTACCACATTTAACATGAAGAAACCAAACTGCAAATTTGACTGGTATTAACATGATATAATACACAGCAATCTAAAAAGTTTCAGTTAACTATCGGAAAACTTTCAGTAATACAAGTCAGGTCCCTGATGTGCGATATTACTCGGCAACAGAGAATGAAAATTAAATTTTCAAGCAGCATTACAAGAAGAATTTATTTCCAAGAAGTCTCATGCTGAGTTTCAGCCAAAATTTGTGACATGATTGATGTTTTCTTAATTACGATAAATCAGATATTTCTAGCATTTTTGTACAACATTGACATCAAGGGGTTCAATATGGTTTAGGTAAAAACAAAGTTGCCTCTAGTGGGAATTGAGCAAAAATTTCAATTGGTTCTTCAGCACCGACCAGTCACCCAGACTACGAGCGTCAAAAGTCCACAGAATTTTTTGAGTAAAAAATACTGTTCACTCTCGTCGAACAAAAAGGTCTCATGGAATTCTCTATTCATTACAAGTCTTTTTCCTCTTCCTCCAACTATCTTTATTGTGCCATTCTATGTTGCAAATGTCAAGCTGACTTAAAGGGCATCTTTCAGTGAAAATCTACCCAAATGAGGGAATTACCGCCATTTGTCTCAAAACTTAAAAACCAAGAAAAACTTGAATGAATTCTAACCTTTGATATTCCTCGCTCAAAAGATGTGGAATCTTAAGTAAAACTAATCTTCCATTATCTGCGAGACTTCACAAACGGCCCTAATTTTATGCACAAAGACAGGTGATATTAATTGATGACACCGTTTTTGAAAGAGCCAAGACACCGTGTGGATACGCGACGTCTTACTGACTGCTGACAGATCCAAGGCATGGAGTGGATCTACGACGTCTTACTGACTGCTGACAGATCCAAGGCACGGACTGGATGTGCGACGTTTCACTGACCACATTTTTTTAATAATCGTAGAGACTGGCCCCTTTCTGTGGGAACTGCACATTACCATGGTATTGGAAATTCAGGTAATATCTCATGTGGGTTTTACACCCAGGATGGATCTGACATCGAATGCTTTTTTCTTCCTTTCTTGCGCCCAGTGATCCTGAGATATGTCTTTGGTGACCATTAGCTGACCACTTTGGGTCAATCGGGTCAATATTTTGTGATCGACAAAGAACTTTACAAGAAAATATTATCTGTCTTCAGTACAGAATTGAGTTCAAATCAGGATGAAACACTTTAGTTTTATAATGTTGACGCATTTTTGACCAAGACTTTCTTGTCAGAAAGACCTTCCGTTTCCAACCGGTGCGGTATAGAGCGGAGAGGAGGAACAACTAAACACTTCGCTTGATTGTTTCTTTTATCCATCACTAAACGTTTGTTTCTTTGCTAACCGCGCTGTTTGTACCGAGTCAAACAGTTTCCGCCATCGACTTGCTACTTTCTTCCTATTTTTTCCATGTGACGGAATGATGAGTTTCTTATTTAGGGAAGAGATTTTTAGGAGGCAAAAAGAGGTATAAAATATGTGGCTCATTTTGCATGGAGTAAAGGCCACAAGGTCTTGAAGGTCAGGATGAAAGTCACAAAATCAAGTTTCATGCGATTTTCAAGCGAATTTCAAGCGAATTCAGCGAATTTTGAGTGTGTTGATTATCAACTCTTAATTTTATAGCAGTTTTGTTCAAGGACGGTTGAAGTAAAATATTAAGCCGTAAAAAATTAGTTGAGTACCCTAAAAAAGGAAGAGGTCCTCGTGACCTAATTAAATTCAAATGTAAGAAAATTTAAAGTTCTGCCCATTTCCCACTCCCAAGTCATGTGATCGCAGGAGAGACTTCTTACGTGTGCCTTGTACCAGGGTTTGCGCGGGTAGGCGTTAGCTTTGCGGGGACATTGTTGTCGTTTTACTCTCACGTTTTACTCTCAAATTTTGCAATAGCATTTCATACCAATCGATTTCACCTCAAATGGATTGGAATCCATGAAGCGCCCTCTGCCATGAACATTTGCCAAAACCTAGTCTCGCAAAATGATGAAAGATGAAAGTAGATTCCGGATAAAAAAGTGCAAAAACTTTGGAAATAATTCAAAACCAAGAGATAATGTACTGGAGAAAATAAGAAGGAAGGGTCACAACAACCAAGATATTGGATATATTCTGTATAAACACCAACTTTGCAGAACATCAGACCCAAAATCCAATTGTCAAGGGTTCAATTCTCACTACTGGTCATTCAGTGATTCTCTCAATCAAGGTATGGACAATTCTGACCGTGTACGGAACACACAATTGATGCCATTTATGGCCTGTTGATGATGATTTAGATATTTTAGACTTAACTTTAAACTTTACTTAACACGAATAGTTAGTTCTTTGTGGAAAATTCTCTCCTCACCCGTTACAAAACCATTAAAATGTTCCATTGTCTGTGCGGCTTCCTTTAATCAGAGACAATAGGAGTCTCGTAGAATGCCAGACGAGTACATTTCCCCGTCGAGAGCCTGTGCTGATCGATAGGCACAGAAAATATAAGAGACGAGCGAAATCGCTTTGAGGTTTATTCACACTAAACGAAGGTGACATACTGTTTTTAGTATAAATATCACCTTCTGGTGACAAACTAAAAATAAAGTTCTAATAATTTCAGGTCCTTGGATTTTGTGATTGAGTCCTGAATACAAAAATATTTTTTTACCGTTTTTATGTTGAATTTGAACATTATCGTTGCAATATCAAACTACAAAAGTTAAAATAGAGTTGAAAGCGCTGTGTGTGCTGTGTGTTACTGTGCCAGATGCCTCAGCTGTATGCAGACACATACACTCATTAAAACAATCGATGTACATTTAAAAATTCTAGGCATATTGCACTTCAAAGTAATCACAAAGAGTTCTTTTTCCACAGGAAAATTCATCAAAAGGCCCTGTGTGTAGTAGAAGCTGGGAGTATCAGGCATTACCAGTAGGAGTCACATTTACGGAATTGCACACTGGCTTGACGATTACTTATTTTCTAAATTGCCGAAGTGTTTTCAAAAGTTAACAGTAATTCAGTCAAAATCGGTCAAAGTAAACTTTCAAGTTAAAATGAAAATTTATTCCAAGACAATGCACTCTACAATCTGCAACTCACATTTAATACTTCATTTGCTCTTCTATCTCTGGGCGAATGTCTTCTTTAATTTTTTGACATCTTCTAGAGCACATGAAAATCGATGAGTCCTTGAATCATTCCACCCACCGCCCAACTAACACCCATACACCCACACCCCCACGGACCCTCTGTGCAAAACATCCTTCAATTGAAAATAAGAAAGGAAGTGTTTCTGAGCTGAGAGAGATTATTAGTCTAACTACGATACTCTACACGGTTGAAGTTGGATACCTGAACCAGTAACAAAGAACATATACCGTTTCAGCCATTGTTCTTAGTTCCTGATGCATCAAGGATCTTTTTCAGTTTTTATCAATAATTTTTACTTTTTTCAAAATTACATTTCTCTGTTTACGCAATTTTAGTTCATCCACAAACTGGAATCTATACCAAAATTTGAATATGGAGATTTGCCAACTGCACTGCCTAAAAATGTTGTTCAAAGTCCCACTGGACTGTTTTGAAGTGGAACTGTGCATGTTCACGGGTTTCTTCGCTGTTGAGTCTGCAAAGATTCTCCTTTTTCATTGGCGGATCTCGGGGGCCGCAAGGGACATGCCCCCACCCGGGTCATAATTTCTTCATTTGCATGTAATTTTCGGGAACTGGCTCCGCCACTGTTATTGGTTGATTCTGTATTTTAGTTAGAGTATTTTAGATCTTTGTCCGCTTCACAACGTTTACAAGGTTCTTCCAGGATCCGGACTTACTATTTCACCGGTTCCAGGGCATCTTTACTGAATAATTAATCCAGAGACCACATTGTATCCACAGATAACTGTGTGCAATGATATTATGTCAAAACCTTTTGCTAATCCGAACTGACTTGGTTATCAACGAATCTAGAGGTAATTATCAAGATAATTGTCGGAAAGCCCTGGGGAGGTACAATTGAGTTAGTAAAAGATACCGGAAGCGTTACTCGTCACGATGACTTCATCGGTGATGCTCCTTTGGTCCTGTTTAATTTGACTTTTGTTTTTCCAGATTGAACTTAGTTCCACTTGTCGCCACCAGTAAAAGAGACCTGTGTGAGCTCAGTCACTTCTGTAAAAGTGCAAGTTACATCAGGGTAGCCACGCTGCATTTAGTGTCATACCAAATTCCCTGTGTTTTCCTTGTGCTCTTGCCATTTTCCCTGTGTTTTTTGTTGACAAAGAATAAAATCAGGCAGTGAAAGTTTCACCAGGTGGCTCGTTGGTGCGAAGGGTGCGAAGGGGTGCGAAGGGGTGCGAAGGGTGTGAGGGGTACGGAGGGTGCAAGGGGTGAGAAGGTTGGTGCAAATGGTGCGAGGGGTGTGAAGGGGTGCGAAGGGTGTGAAGGGGTGCGAAGGGTGTGAAGGCAATTATAAACTAGGTTTTTGGGTCCCCACC
>JBCAUG010524969.1:0-14975 GCA_038406175.1 Haplosyllis leylae | reverse complement strand
GCACGTAGCATCGAAATTACTCACCTCCATTTAGTGCAAGTTCTCGTGGAAAATAGGCAGTAAATGATGGGGTTAGCTGCACTATTTAGCGGCGATACACTCTGGATAAAAACAGCTATTGCAACCTGAAGTAAAAATATTTGAAAAGCTAGGCAATTTAAATTTATTGCTTAAATTAAAGTTCTATTTACACTTAACGTGTGCGTTTGCGTCAGCGTCAACGTTTGCGTCAAGTTTTGTATTGAGTGAATGGTGACGCATATGCACATGCTGAGAATAGCTTCCAAACCATTCTCAACATGTGCGTTTGCATCAAAATTAACATAATGTTAAAGTTGACGCAAACGTTGATGTGACAGAAACGCACACGTTAAGTGTAAACAGACCTTAACAAGTTTTGAGACAAATAGAAATAGAAAATGAATTTTAGTAGCTCCAGTTTATTGAAGTGCTGTATCTTATTGATAACTTGGGTCAAGAAATCGCACGAATTTTCAGTCTAAAGTGTCTGCTGGATTTTTGACTCAAACCGTCTGGAGTTGAGGTTATATACCATTATTATAATCAGCAAAAAGGTCGACATCAAAATCTTTCCATGAACCCAGTATGAAATCAATGAGAATTGATGTGATTGGCACATTTTGGCGGGAAACGAGGGGAGAATGGATCCTCTTAGCCAGCTTTCGCTGACAACTTTTGCGTTGTTGATAGCCATAAAGGCCCATTCACACTGTGCGATTCACAACTATGATTTGTATTTACTTATAATGGCCTGTATAGTAGCTGATGGTGTCGCAGTCACATAGTGTGAACACTTCCATTGAATCCTATTCAACCCATTTGTTGCAACAAGAGAAATTGCAGTCGCAATCAGAAAAAAAAACGCACAGCGTGAATAAGCCTTAATGCACATTAGTATCTCCCATTTTGAAATCTTTGTCAAAACCCAATTTTCCATGCAATGCCACTAACCTTTTTCTGAGACATAGGGAGGTGTCCGTAAACATCTAATAAGTCGAAGACGAAGAAAGGACTCCAACATAATATAAACACTGAAACAAACGGAGAAATGTGGATCATATGTGAGTTTTCATTGGTGGTAAATATTTAACTGAAGAGTTGTCACTTTATAAAATATTACCTGGATCTACTTCAGATAGGCAGTTTATAATGAAATTTGATGAAATAAGTCGAAATAAAAGTTAAAAGTACATGTCACTTAATATCTGAGACAGAAAGGGGAAAACGCACCCAACACTATTACTAAAGTCATCTTGATGGTTTTTATCCTTGCTTTGGGTATAACTCCGCGACCACTGGTAGAACTCTCGCTTTTTTTCTGTGTCTGTGTGTTTGTTAGAGCGACACCGTTGGCTCTGGCACTTGCTGGACTACTGAACTCTGAATAAGAAAAGACGTATACTCATAACTCTTTCAAAATTATTTAGTCCCCTATCATTTTCATATTGATATAGTCTCAGATTTGTATTGTGGATCAATTTTCAGTATCGTATTTCTATAGTTTACAGGAGCAGTATTTTCTCTTTCTTGTATTACAGACTTTTTCGCTTAAGGCAGTTGTATCTCTTTGTTGTATTACAGACTTTTTCGCTTAAGGTGGGTATATCTCTTTGTTATATTACAGACTTTTTTCCCGTTAAGGAGGGTGTAACTTACTGAATGTTGACTTGAATGTTTTCTTGTAGTTTTCTTTGGGTGAGCTATCCATCTTGTCTTTACCCCAGATAATCATGACGATGACCAGGTAACATATAGCAATGATCATAGCAGGAACAATCAGCAACAATAACGCAAGGCCAGTAACGTATACCTGTAAAGTTCGCGGAATCTGATTGATCAAACGAATCAGAATTTCAGACTCGCCAGTTGGCTTTTCTGTCACATACTTGAATCAATCGAATTTTTCCGTAAGTAGCTTTAGATTCTACAGATTCTGTAGATTCTACAGAATCGTAAGAGAACTAAAAACAGTAGAAAAATGTTACCTCCACTGGGAAGTGAACCCAGGCACCTCTGACTTACATGTCCTGCACGCTACTGCCTGAGTTAATTCCCCTATTTGCTGAAAGTCTCAGATCCTCAGATCCTTTAGATCCTTATATATTCATACTCTGTTGATTCTTGGACTCAACAGAGCATGACTATATAAGGATCTAAAGGGCTGAGACTTCTAGAAAATAGGGGAAATAGCTCAGATAGTAGCATGCAAGGCAGTAAAGTCAGAGGCTCTGGGTTCACTTCCCAGTGGGGTAATATTTTGCTACTGGATTTTTTGTTGTTGTCTAGTGATGCTGTAGAATCTACAGAACTCATCTCTATTTAGGTAAAACTAAAATATTTTTATCATGAGTTGTTCTTCTACCTTCCAGTGTAGTTTTGCATCTTGACCATCTTCTGGTACTGGAAGACTCAACCAACACTGGGTATTTCCGCCTCTCTCCTGAATGTCAGTGAAAATCAACATTGGAGTTGAGAACAAGATAGCCATACCCCAGGCACAACATACTAATATCTTGGCTCGTTTACCTGAAAGAAGAATGACTTATTTTAGAACAGATTTGCATTAACTCACTTCTGTTCGACACTTGGAGACATACAATTCAAGATATAAAAGGTGTGTTTTGGATTCCACTGTCCGACATGTTCAAGCAATCTTGATTTGCCAGTGGACAAAATACTGTCAAGTTTATGTCATAAAGCGCTTTGTCTTTTTTTATCAATTAAAAAATAAATAACCTTACAAATGTGACCATGAAATAGGTCTATGCAGAGGTTCCGGGATAAAACCTCTGTTGCTCAGTTTACTTATGAAGATAATGATATGTGTCAGCAACCCCTGTGAAACCTCTGTCCCTATTCTTAGCAGCATTAAGACTTAGCTGCAGCATTTGTATTTTTATGGTTATTTCTAACTGGTCAGAGTAGTTGCACCCAAACTTTATTTACTAACGTGTTCAGTTTTGCATTCTATGATACCTTTTGCTGGCTCATTGTAAAACATGATTAAATTTGTGTACAAAACATCGTGAAACCTCCCTGAATTGACCTTTGCATTGAGGAGACAGTGCACATCTCTATCCAGTGCTTCTGGGTAGCTAAAGCAATAAAGTCTGATCTTAAACCCCTGTGCCTTAACTTTTGTGGCAGGATACTGTCCCAGGATATTGCTCTAAATACATTACTCCTCTAAAAGATGACACAGATTGTCACCCGCTCCTATCTCCGTGGATCTAATAATTAATTCAGCTTCCTCTGTGACAGAGGCTGGCCGGACAAACCACAAATATCGTGATTTTTTTCAGTGACAATTTAGGTATAATCCAGTGAAAAGCCTTGTTTCAAGAGTGGCTGTGCCACTCTCATAATAAACAGTATTGGTGACACAAAGTTGTAAGGTAATGGGGTTCATACAACTATGATCAGTGGTAGATCCAGAATTTCCCAGATGATGGGGAAGGGGGCACCAACCCCACAGTGTGGGAGCCAACCTATTATTTGGCCAAACTGAACCCAGAAGGGGGGGGGGCGTCCCTGGGGCCCCGGTTAGATCCGCCAATGATCATCACTTTGGGATAGATCTACGAAAAAGAAGAATAAATTCTCACCACTTCCTGTGAAGTTCATAGGCCGTGCTATGGCATCTAGTCGGTCTATACTCATAGCAACTAGTATGTAGGTTGAGGCAAACATAACCATACTCTGGGAATGACAAACAAGTAATTTAATTTAATAGTTAACAAAATGAGGATGCGCCGCCATCGATGGGTGCCGCCCGTTATTTCCTGAACTGATTTTTCAGAGAATTTCTTCTGAGCTACAGAATGGATTTTATACCCCTCCCCTTGCTCACTCTTCCCATCCACCTGGATCAATTGAGCCAACAAGGAGGTGGGGTAAAGTGAAATAGGGAGGGGTATATTTATGGTTACATAAAGTTTCATACCCCCTAGCTCACACTATCCCCCTCCGAGGTCAGCTGAACCAACAAGGGGTGAATGGGGTGAGTAAACTTATTGGAGGATTACATTTTATACCTCCTACCTAGCTCACTCTACGCTCTCACTCTCTGGATCAGTTGAGCCAATTTCGGTGGGTGGGTAGGGGGGTGGGGTTAAACGATCTGGGGGAGGGGTATAAAATTCATTCTGCAGCTCTGGAGAAATTGTTTGATCTGGCACAGCAGTGCCATTTCACTGGGATACCGGAGTCTCATCTCATTTTTAATTTTAAAGTTGCCTAAATAGAACATATTTCGCTGTTTAGTGAGCTTCGTACTAAGTTTCAACCTGTAATTTTCACAAACAGACAAAGTATTGCTATTATTGCCAAGTTCGTATTCTCATATATTTGCAGTTGATGCTACAAAATATGAAAATATAATCAAA
This sequence comes from Haplosyllis leylae, assembly GCA_038406175.1. Lineage (NCBI taxonomy): Eukaryota > Metazoa > Annelida > Polychaeta > Phyllodocida > Syllidae > Haplosyllis > Haplosyllis leylae. Next base: position 10,569 of record JBCAUG010524969.1, on the reverse strand, counting down.
GAGTTTACGAAGATTACATTTTGAGGTCAACCGCTTTATTGGACTAGTTGAGTTTTAATCTGACAATATTGGCATTTTTGTATTGTCGACAGTTTGTGAAAAGCTCTGAACGAAAACGCATGAGACGCTTGAGAAAATTTAATTGTCCGAAAATGGTTTTCACTGAATTCAGTGACTCTTGACATTCCTGGGTGTGATCATGTAACATATGTAAATTCCAAAAATTAAGACCTCAGCTGGGTATCTATTGACAGTAACTGAACAAAAAAGTATCCAGAACAAGAAATGAAAATGAACTGCATTCAGTGAATTCAGTGACAGCATTTATGGAAAGCCGTTTTGGGGTGATTTAGTCGATTGCAAAATTGAAGCAGATATTTTTGCAATCGACAACAAGTTTGTTCTTTTGGTTTTTCGGTTCTCTTTTAACAAAGAAAAATAGAACCAATTACCTGCATGAATTTGACCAATTTACAGCCAGCCACTCCGGCGTGCCACTCTACCGTTGATTTCCATGTGATATCTGTCAAAACTACCATAATACCGACTGATAAATCTGAAATATTACAACAAGGCTATCGAGTTATCAGAAATAAAAATTACAAACGTAGAGGCAGCAATTTATCATTCTCCATTGTGCGATAGAGGCTGGTTGTATTTTCCGAAAAAGATTTTTCTTCATAGATCTAACTCATAGATCCACTTGGTCGCACTACTAGAAATGAACGTAAGGTCAGCTTTTGACCACCCGGCAATGCTTAGAACAATAAGAGTCATTTGTCAATTACAGCGCTATGTTTTACGTTCATTTCTAGTAATGGAATATCTTTATTTCAGATCATAATGCGTGTGGTGTCAAATTTCGTTGCTGGCTTGTAAGAGCCAGCTGCTTATTCATCCATTTCTGTTTGGGGGTATTAAACCGTTTTTGCTTTTATCAGGATAAATTAAACTAGACACTGGAACATTTGACGATGGTGCTAGTGGCATATTCACACTGCACGCGACCAGGGCCGGGACAGGTACAGGGCACGGGATAAGAATTAATGGGTTCTAACATATTATACAGAAATGTTCACACTGGTCTGGCACTAGGAAATGGACCAGACCCATTGTCTTCTATTATGCCAGTCCCGGTGTCGGTCCCGCGCAGCGTGAATGAGCCATAACTCTTGGTAAGTAACTAAGTATGAATCAGAAAACACCCATTGGGCGTCCATAGAGTCTGTCGAATTCGATCACACGCGAACAAGCTGTGCCACCAAGTGAAATTCTTTCGATAATTTCTTCAATGCTTGTAATATACTCACCGGCGATTGCCAATTGCATGATGAAGAAGTTCATCCTTGATTTTCTGTTTTTGGAGAGTATAATGGCAACCAGCACGGATAGGTTTCCCACAACGATGAATGCGAATAAGATGCACAAGAAAGTCACCTGTTCTTTCTGAAAATAGAAGAAGATTCAAAGTAAATTTTACAAGGGCAACAATAAAACTTGAGGAGATTCAAATCACAACATCTACAGTGCTGTTTTATGGATGATATTGTAATATTTTTTATGGAACAGCCGTGAGGCTAAAATTAGTCAAAATCCAAACGCGCTAAATCAGGCGATACGGTTTCACTAAACATGGCAGGTTGAAAGCCTCAATCCATCATTCCTATCCAGAAAGGTTGGCAAAGAGCAGAGCAGGCCATTTGAGGGTTTTTTTCTGGAACTGAGGCAGCATCTTTTCGCACGTTTAAAACGAGCCGAATGAAAAGGTATTATTTTGATATGTATTTTGTCCATGAACTTTAATCTAAAGTAGTTCTTTTTAAGAGTCTGAACAGTTTACATTGAAACTATAACACAGATGGTATTCAATCGGAAATACAGATCACTGTCCATTTTGTGATATGAAAATGCAGGTACGAAATAAGAGAAGTTATTCCTAAATAACACAAATCTGACATTTCTGGCAATTTTGTACAAAATTGACATCGAGGGGATTCAAAATCAGCAAAAAATAAAGTTACCTCCAGTGGGAATCGCACTCACAACACCAACCATCTATTTTGAACTCCCTTGATGTTTCGAATGCCTTACCGACGGCATGACTGCATTCTGTGTAAACAAATTCCAACCAATAACTGCAGCTTAAAGTAGGCCTAATTGTCATAAAAGTGCCAAAGCATGCTATGGTCCCTTTCCCGAAATGCTATGGTCTCTCTCTTTCAATCACTAAGCTGGTTCTTAAACATTCCTTTTTTCATCTAATTGTCTTTCTGATGTATTAACCTGTGTAACTTAGGAGCAGCAGTGTAAAAGTTGAATGGCTGAACACAGTGTTTTCTAATCCGAATAGTGGTAATTTGTAAAAAGTACTTTGAAAATGTTCTTCATTTTTTTGTTTTTTCGTTTGAAGTATGACACATGTTTGACATTTGGTTTGTTTCAAAATACATTTTAGACCAATTGATCTGAACAATTTAATAGTTACCTCACTAACTCACTGATGCCAACTATCAAATTGACTGACTATCAATTCAGACATAACCATAAATTATATTGCAGTAAGTCTGAAAAGTTGGATGACATAAATAGACACCTGTCCATAAATGAGTAGGCTCACTATCACACTACAAAATATAATAGTGACCCAACCATAGAAGCAGAAATAACCATTAGATGAATTGGTCCAATTGGTATAAAATTTATTTCGAAAAAAAAAACCGAGTGATGTTTATTTTATCGCTGAGTTGATGAAATTAAGGTAAATGAAAAAAAATGCGGGTAAGCTAGTTTATCTCAGAAGAAATTTACACATTGGTACAGTTTGGATCTTAACTCAAGCTGACATGGTGAAGACACGACAGTCAAATGTAATTACACATTATCTCTTTCAATTAACAGAAGATTAATTACAAAATTATAAACGTTGATACCCATGATGAGGTTTGGGTTTGGCAGATCCACTTAATAACATTTAATGTTTACTTTAATTAAACAAGTGACAGAAAACGTGCAATAAACAGCCCATTGGCATCAATCAGCTTTAATGCCCTTATAATAATGTTACAATTAACAACGTTCTTTTCCTGTTGACATTTCACGTTGGAGAAGCGGCTGAATGAAATATGCGTTATTTTTCTTCCTCACCATTACTAGAAAAAGTGAGGTCCCGTAAGCCAACTTACCAGTGGCGGATCTATGGGGGCGGGGGGGGGTACTAGGGACGCGAACCCCCTGGGTTCAAATTCTTTCATTTTCATGTGGTTTTCGGGGAAAATTTGGCCAAATAATAGGTTGGCGGCCCCACTTGGAGGTTGGCATCCCCCCATCTGGAAAATCCTGGATCCGCCACTGGTTACATGTAAACAAATGAGCATCATCTTTTATTAAGTCTCCTCATATGACCATATGTGATCATGGAAAGAAATATGTGTCTGAATTAAAGCATTTCTATTGGGTCCAATCTATTCGTTTAATGTGCAGAGGCACCGTCTACATATATTCATTGAAAGAAGGTAATCGATAGGAATGGCTAGTATGCCAAATCTTTTTGTTGAACTGCTCGGATTTTTTCCAAATTCAATTCTGTCGAATCTTCATAATTTGTAAAATATTTTTATAAAAAATGGTATTCAACCAACTGTCTCTTGTGTAAGAGACAGAAATACTACCTCTGTACCAGGGAAACACAGGTAATAGAGAGAATCATTAAATTAAAACAGTGGGACACAAACACTCAGCGAAGCTGTTCAATAAAAACCTTGCTTTCTGATTTCCTTGATTTCCGCAGCAGTAACCAATACTCCTGTTGTAACTTAATTTTCTTTCCAATCAATTGACAGAAATTATCATTTAAACTCCAACTTAAGGGCTAAGTTCTACTTTAACTGCATTCCATGCAACATTACCACCTTTGATGATGACTTTGGTGGTGCTGAACAAAATGCAAAACACAACCGTTTCAGTGCTGCACAAATGATTAGGCCAAGATTTAAAGAGCACTGCTACATAAAACAAGTCTTCCTAAGAGACAAGAAGTGTTAACGTGGAATTACTTTACTTTCTGTAATGCTATTTTATTGCTCCCATGGTGTCTATTCTGAGAATAGATGTTAATAACAAACATCCCTAATGTATGAAGCCCTGACATGTTTACATTTTAAATAGGAAGACCTTTTGTTGAGACGAAATTTCATATTTTGTATAATGATAATAATAAGAAGTCACTTCACCTTAGAAATATGATTTAAGTGAACAAATGAGTTTTCCCTAAATACTTTTTTTTAATTTGGAGGACATTTTGGGGACACTGATACCCCTGTTTGGACTTCTGGTGACGTCTGCACTGGGTTTCCCTAAATATTTTCATTGAATTCATTTTTTTATAAAAAGTGTTTGAACCTGCAGCCTCTTGTGTATGTTAGTTACAAATGAACATGACAACCAAAATTTTGTAAGTGTGTGGCTAGGTCCACTTTCGGTCACTTTCCAACTATCTTTGTTCATGTTTAAAGACCATCTTGAAAAAGTGTTTGACGTTGCTGTCATGTTGTGGAAATTGCAGCTCGTGTATGTAGAGGAATTCATCAATTTAGGGCTGACAGATGTTACATGTGAATCAAATCAAGACCTTGGTTGACTGTCTAGAAGAAGACAGAAACAAAATAAAGACAGACGGATCAAAGTATATTGGTTCCTGAACCGAAGTTGTAAAATAATCAAGTCAATAAAGGAAGGTTTACCAAGAACCAACACCCACACTGAAGACTTTAGCTTGTGAGAAGAAAGGTAATAACACTTGAGAACTTGACAAACATGACACAACAATCATTTCCAAACAAAAGGTTATTGCTCAAGAGGTTTCTGACTCTTTTGTAATTAATCCAAACCAAGAGAATCCTCCTACGTGAACACAAGAGACATACCGCCCGCCGAGTAGCAAGTGCTCGCTCTGCTGTCCTATCCTGGGAGGGGGGTACCCCATCCCTGCTGGGGGGTATCCCATCCCTGGCTGGGGGATATCCCATCCCTGGCCGGGGGAGGGAGTACTCCCCCATGTGCACTGACAAACAAACTGAAACTTTCCCCCATCCTTCGGATGCGAGCGGTAACAAGTCACATGCAGTGATTGCTACATTGTATGTAGTCTCTTTCAGTACAGAACAAGAGATGACTGAGTAATTGGGCGTCACTAAATAGCTAAACAACAACGGATTGCACTGTCACATAACGACACGATGCATGTGAACTGATCAGACAAACTGATGATACCGTTCAAAACAATGTACATAGCCTGAACTCTGTGAACATCAATAGAGAAATACCAGAAGTTTTAAAAGAACGCAACAGGCATTACAGGGCGGAAACATTTAATTAAGAGGACGTGGTGAACGATAATTAAGAAACATGCATCATTCGCGTATCTGAGTGTAAGAATGAGTGTTGCCAGTTTTACATAAACTGTTTTATTTACCGCCCGCACTCGAAGGTTGCGAGAAGGTAATGTCTGTATGTTTGCAGGGTTTCCTTCCCAAAATGCATTGCATCTTTACTCACAATGCCATGGGACAGAGCACATGGCTACAACCTCCTCTCTGTCTGGAATAGGGGGTACCCCTCCCCCAGACAGGACGGGGGGGGTTACGTCCTACTCCCCAGACAGGACCTGGGATACCCCAAAGAGATTGCAGTGTGGGCAGTATGCCTCTAGTATTCACACCGGATGGCTTTCTTGTAAAGCGAGGTTGATTCTGAGTTTCTTGTTCAACTGACCTTCAAATCATACAACATCTGGCCTAAAATGAGAGTAATCAATTAAGCTACGCTAACAGATTGTCAAATAAGAAACCAATGATATTGCACATCATTTTGCTGAAGTTTTATCGATTTATCAAAAACGCATTATCTGTCAGAAAATAGTGCCAACTGCATGGCCACTTTATCAAAAGGTCCCACAGAAATTGCGTGTGAGATGCGCCTCAATATCTTGACAAATTCCCTAAGAATCAAAGATAATGTTTTTCTGTTCTGAATATTTTCCATCGCATCTTGTAGACACCTTTTCCCTTCCTCTTCCTTCCTGCTGATTATTTGTTTCAGTACTTCTGCAGTAAAAAACGCTGCTACTTCAAAGAATTATATCATTTCTGCTTCCGAAATTAATTGGATAAGACCAGACTTCATCTGAAAGAAGATGATGAAGGAAGTTTTGCACCAGGTGGTTATTGTGTCTATTTGTCTGTCGTTAGAAAATCTCCGGTTGTTCTTTTCTGTCAGAGAATTCGGCATAATGTTCTGTTCTTAAGGCCCGTTCACATTGTGGAATTTGCGACTGCAGTTTGATTTTGCTTGTAGTGGGGTGTATAGGAGCTGGTTAGGTTGTTGCAGTCGCACAGTGTGAAGACTTGCATTGAGTTCTGTGCAACCCATTTGTCGCAATAAGGGGAATCGTTGTCGCGATCAGAAAAAAAAACGTACAGTATTCCACTTTTACTCTCTGGGTATCTCGAGGGACACTTTAAACTTGTTAGAAATGAAGGAAATGCAGCTTAATAGTCCATAAATATCAGATGATTTCTATTTGCGTGTGTCGCCAGTGTTCTACTTGGAGCAGCATTAAGCACATTATTAGTGACTATTCCACAAGCGTAAATCAATTATCAGTCATTTTAAGCCTACAATTCGAGACAGGATGGAAAAGCTTCCAAGAAAAGAAAGAGCAGTAATTTTGCTAGTGATTGCAAAATATTTTATGTACCTCTGTAGCTCCTTTAGTGTTAAAAGATAGAAGTACACATCAATGCTGTGTTTGGCAGCAAGTCAAATTTTAATTACAAAAATCCTTCCAAATAAGGGAAAATATCGTACATACAATAATTATTATTTCTATGTGTTTCGATTCCCAGTTTGATAACACAAAAGATCAATATCACAATTTCACAGGTTTCGCCATAAATTTGGGTACTTTCACTGAAATAACAGGAATATTAAGGAGTGAAAAATTTCACTTTGGTGACTCGTTAAACCTTATGTGAGCTAAGATTAAATCCACCTTAGATCATATTGAACTGAACATTGGAAAACTCAGGTGGATAGAACTTTTTGTGATCATCTTTGATTAGCTAATATGGTGTCAATCATAACCAAACATCACAAATGGTAGAGCCTAGGCAGCCACTTCTATTGTGTTAAGTAATGACTACCATCCAAGATGGCTAAAATTATGTTGAAGTAGAAAATGGTGAAATACAAAGTGATGTTCAGTTTTTGTTGCGAGTTCCCGTCTTAAAGCAATCATTTTGTGATTTCTGGTAATGAATGGCTGCCATCCTAGATGGCCAACAACATGTCATAATTCTAACAATGCTTATCCAATTGTTCCAACCAGACATATATGTAATATATATATGTAATACAGATCTTTAACTGAAGTTTGTTTCAGATGCCATTTCACTTTTTGGACTTAGTTGATTTCTAGAATCTTTAGAGCATGTCTGATGTAAATTCTGGCTTAAAATGTAAAATCTTATCCTGAAAGACTCAATTTGAGTGAAAAACAAAGAAAGTTCTTTATTCGACAAGTTTGTAGCTAGAAAGATTATCTAAACGATATCACACATTCAAAACGTCCGTATTTAATTATTTAATTCTAGATAAAGCAATTCAATTAGATTTTGTGCGTCATATTGCAACCATTGAGATATCACGTTGCGCCTAATTTACAAGGATTTATTTTAACGATTGAAAACCATTTCATTTAATGCCCCAATAAACATCACAATAAGTAATTTGAATTACAGCAGCAATTTCAATTAATGTAGTTTATATTAGACTTGGACGTTACTTTAACTGTTTACCATCTACCAGAAGTAAGGTCCACATTTCATATTAGGACAAGTTTTACTTGGATTTTATTCTACTTGCAGTAGTATCCCATCAGCAATCACATTTCCTTTTGTGAAATATGTGGTAAATATTGATAAATGTTGCGTTTGTCTACATCCATTTTTGAAATAATTATTGGTTGGTTTCTGCACTTGCATGGATGACAGTCTAGTTTTGGGCCTGGGAATGTGACGCCCTTTCGGATACCACGGCCCATTGGAGATTAGAAATTTCAATCGGTAATTTCTTCAGAAACCTTTAAAAATGAGATATTGTTAGACCACAGTCCAACAATTTTGTGACATATCACATGGACTTATGTAACGAAATACCATCCTTTCTAAATCAAAAGAAGCTAATTAACCAGTGCGTCTTTGGAAACTTGATACAGGATCTGAGTCCAACAACTTCTGAAACACCTTGTTTCGTAAGATTATTCACAAAAATACTCTCAAAGCACAAACAAGATAATTAAGAAAACGGTCAACTCTTCACCCAGAGCCGTCTTTTCTTGTTCGAGAGTGTAAATGACATAGATGACATTTTGTCCTTTTTTTAATAACATGTCCACTGGATCTCAGGTTGAATGCTTATCAAAATAAGCCAGAGAGGCATGTGCTACTTGGCAGACCATAAACGGCAGACCATAAACGGAAGTTTGTTTCATGCACCATTTCACATTTTGACAAATCATTAAAGCACGTCTGATGTAAATTCTGTCTTAAAATATGAAATTTGATCTTATCGCGAAAAACTCGAATACGTGCTCATAGTAGCCATGCAAATTTAGAGCACATTTCCAGCCTGTATCATTCATTAGTTGCCAATTTGAACAATGAGGAAATCAATATGGAGAGAAACTGATCAGAATGGCGTTAATAAAGAGGGACACAAATCTTCGGTATATTACTTTGATTTGCATGTTGGGTCATTTGGCTAATAACGGATCTGTAAATGTGTGTGTGATCCTGTGTGTAATCGCACAGCCTCCTGTTGATTCTGTTGTTTATTGGACGATTATTTTCCTTGGTCTCAAAATAATGAAAAAGAACGTCATATTCAGCTACTAACGTATTGTTGCGTACGCTAGATTTCCACAAAATGAATCGTGCACTGTGGGTGCAGGTCAGTGCAAAGAATTTATTCTACATGTTCTACCAGTCAGAAAAGTGCTCAATAAAATCTCAAACAGTGGTCACTTATCGTGAGATGTTAAGTCAATGTTTTCAGTAGTGTCTCTCAATCTGTTCACGGGGTGAAGGGGGGGGGGGCAGTCCTATTGCTTAACCCTTCTCGTGCCCACCGAAAAACCGAACTCTTCACTCAGTGCCCAATTCCGAAATTTCAGAACTAAACAAAACCCCTGAAAAGTGCCACAGAACTACATATGTAGCGCTGGCTTTTCAGTCTAGCACTGATTGCCACAGAACTACATATGTAGCACTACAGTTATTTATAGAACACAATATTTTCAATAGCTTTTGCTCTCACCAACCTTGTGAGATCTACTGGCCGCGGCTTAGATCTAGATCTACTGGATGCAGCTTAGATCTAGATCTATGGCTGTAGCCTAGATCGTGTCTTAGATCTAGATCTATGGCCATAGCTTAGATCTAGATATATAGCTGCGGCTTAGATCTAGATATATGGCCACGGCTTAGATCTAGATCTACAGCCACAGCTTCGATCTAGATCTATGGCTGTGGCTTAGATCTAGATCTATGGCTGTGGCTTAGATCTAGATCTATGGCCGTGGCTTAGATCTAGATCTACAGCCATGGCTTAGATCTAGATCTATGACCACAGCTTAGATCTAAATCTATGGCTGCAGCTTAGATGTAGATCTCCTGGCTGTGGCTTAGATCTAGATCTCCTGGCCACAACTTAGATCTAGATCTACTGGACACAGCTTAGATCTAGATCTATTAGCTGTGGTTTAGATCTAGATCTAAGCTGCAGCCAGTAGATCTAGATCTAAGCCATAGCTGTAGATCTAGACCTAAGCCACAGCCATAGATCTAGATCTAAGCTGTAGCCATAGATCTAGATCTAAGTCATGGCTGTAGATCTAAGCAATGGCCATAGATCTAGATCTACAGCCATGGCTTAGATCTATGGCCATAGCTTAGATCTAGATCTACAGCCATGGCTTAGATCTAGATCTATGGCCAAAGCTTAGATCTAGATCTACTGGCTGCAACTTAGATCTAGATCTACTGGATGCAGCTTAGATCTAGATCTACAGCCATGGCTTAGATCTAGATCTATGGCCACAGCTTAGATCTAGATCTACTGGCTGCAACTTAGATCTAGATCTACTGGATGCAGCTTAGATCTAGATCTATGGCCATGGCTTAGATCTAGATCTACGGCTGTGGCTTAGATCTAGATCTACAGCCATGGCTTAGATCTAGATCTATGGCCACAACTTAGATCTAGATCTATGGCCATGGTTTAGATCTAGATCTATGGCTGCAGCTTAGATCTAGATCTATGGCTATAGCTTAGATCTAGATCTACTGGCTGCAGCTAAGATTTAGATCTACAGCAATGGCTTAGATCTAGATCTATGGCTGTGGCTTAGATCTAGATCTACAGCTAAGATCTAGATCTATGACCATGGCTTAGATCTAGATCTACTGGCTGCAGCTTAGATCTAGATCCAAACCACGGCCAGTAGATCTAGAT
>JBCAUG010524968.1:0-29653 GCA_038406175.1 Haplosyllis leylae | reverse complement strand
TCACTTCAGAAATCTCCTGCCCAACAGATTCCTGCCTAGCTCAGTTGGTAAGGCATTGGAGTGATGATCCAGAGGTCTTGGGTTCCAACCCCACTGGGGACAATTTTTGACAAATTTTTTTTTCTCTTCCCCGTGTAGAAATCTGTCAGGTAATCTGACAGAAACGTGTATCGTGAAAACCCCAATTAGAATTCTAATCCATAGATGGTTGGTGTTTTGAGTTCGAATCCCACTGGAGGCAACTTTATATTTTGCTGATTTGGAACCCCCTCGATGTCAAATCATAAGCGGGTAGAATTTACCAGATTAATTTGAAAAGTCTGGCGGTTTTTTAAAGATTCAATCGGATAAAAACCAGAGGTTGGTTATGTTCAAGTCAGAAAATAAAAAGAAATTTCAGATATTCTGACAGGTAAATCGAGAAATTACACAGACATCTCTCAATGTATTATTTTCGTTTTCAATCAGCCAGACAATCGGGTGAGATTAAATACTTGGCTTATTTAACGCACTTAGTCTAAATAAACCGATGTAAATTTACGTTGCAAACGCAGAATGATTAAAGTTTTAATTGCAGAATGATCATCTGAAACTTTTGCGACGTCTGCATCTCGATAACCGGCCAATACTGATCTAATTTGAGTTTTTCCGTAATAGATTTTTGATTGGATTTGAGCCTTCTGTATCTATTTTCATTTAATTTAATGATATAAATTTGAAGTAATACACTGAATACACGATACCGAGTTGATTCACACATTTGATCTTGGAAGACCGACGACAGTAGAGTCGGTATCAACTGATTTAAAGCATTTTAAGGGCAAGGTCTATACATTGACGAAATACTCGTGGTCAAGGAATACAGATTTGGCTAAAATGAAATGGATACGCAAACACATGCGCAATCACTTGAAATGTCAATTGTCTCTAGGTTTACCATTATTAATGCCCGCATACGTAGTGTGACGGGAAGGTAATATTTTCACTTTGTTTGCCTGTTCATGGGGGTAGCCCCTGGTCCTGTCCGGAGGGGGGGCGGTCTCTTGCACAGGAGGAGGGTACGCCCCCCCCCCCCGCCCGCTAGACAGGATAGGGTTCCTTCCACCCCGCTGGACAGGATGGGGATTCCCTCCACCCCACTGGACAGAATAGGGATTCCCTCCACGCCGCTGGGCGTAATAGGGATTCCCTACCCCGCTGGACAGGATAGGGATTCCCTCCACGCCGCTGGGCGTAATAGGGATTCCCTCCACCCCGCTGGACAGAATAGGGTGTAGTCGCTACGGCGCGGGTGGTATGCCTCTTGCGGTCACGCGGGAGGACTTTCTTGTTGTGTAGTATAATGTATTATTATTTTCCTTTGTTACGGCTGGAACTTGGGTCTTTTAAGGAGCAGCTCAATCGTTCCTCCACATTAAATTGGTTCTTAAGTTTATTTTAAACGACTTCACAGCGTCTGTCTGATATTCGAGTTTTTTTCTATAACTCATAATTTTCTGCCAAATCGTGCCAGCATTGACATCCAACGGGTTGCGACCATTGAATGTCAATGTTGGTAGGATTCTGCCAGGGTTTGGCAGAAAATTGTGAATTATAGGAAAACTCGATTAATGAAATATTACACTTTACTACAGGAACAGGTAGTTTGAAAACAAAGGCTTTGTGATTTTAATTTAACTTTATTTCGAGTACTATACCTTAAGAAGGTACTCACATCTCTGTATACATGTATAAGATACTCACATCTCTGTATACATGTATAAAAATAATGTATAAGTTATCTTCCTTCATCGGAGATATTAATATACACAATATAGGCACCAGTAAAAGCAACAACGAAAGTATGGGAGAATAGTACAGCACAATTTATGGTCAAAAGACGAATGTCTAAAATTCTAAATTTGGCAGAAATATGTGAAGTTTCATTCCAAAAGTGTTATTAATGTCTAGAAAAAGCGGATCAACCTTTTCTTTTGAAAAATAAAACAACAGAATTTGAGAAAGGAGTAATTTTAAGTGTCAGTAAATTGGAAGATTTTCAACATCCTTTGTAGCTTTTGCTGATGTCCACGAAATGCAGTCTGGCAGTGACTGGAGCATGGTAACATGAACAAAAATTCCTCTCACTACGATCACTTGTAATATTTTGAATTTCATGACCCACATGATCAAAAACGATACAAGTTAAATAAACTGTCAAATTTCGTAACTCATTTTTTTTCTTCGATATCATCTTCAAGATCAAGCTATGAAAGTACTTACCGTCAAAGCGAACCTGACTCAATGAATAATTATGTAAAATCGAGTTTCTTACAAATTCATTTAGTTAAGCACAAGACCCAAGTTTCTGTTAAGAAACTTAAGATCTGCCACTTCCTTGGAAGTTAAACCTTTTAAAACTTCCATCTAGAAAAAAATGCATTCGTGAAATGTCTTAATTACGTGAGAACGGACGTGAACTAACCCACGAATTTCGCTCATGACGTTTTCAACAGAGGGATGGATCCCATTAAATTTTGACATTTTTGAAGAGATACTTTCAGGTTTAACTTCGGTTTACATAATAATAGTGTGCTCATACTGAGCGACACCGAGAACGATACATGTCCTGAGACCAATGAAATGGTTAAAAGTAGCCAATGGCATCAGTGACAGGGTCTCCTTGCAGTGTGAAGTGTTCTGCATATTATAGTGGAACCCATAATTATCGTTGTCAGTCTTGGTCTTGGTATCGTTCTCGCTGTCGTCCAGTGTGAACACACCATAAAAGGTGACAGCTGAGCTAGAAGGCGAGTTTCTTCATGAATAGGTAGACGGTGGTCTGCTCTTCAAACCCGTGAAGGTTGTTCGCGTCACCTTGCAACCGCATGAGTAATCCACCAAACGATACGTACGCCGCTCTGCAAGTACAAAAAATATAAATACTTTGAATAAAGGGCTTAAAATTAAACAGTTACTTAATGAATTTCCAAGGCGGATGAACCTGTACTTTTCTAATGTGGCTTTGAACAGCCACACAACAAATCTTTGTCATTTAAAATCAATACAGGTATCCCAAATATGGTATAACAATCTACCAAGTTATCTATTTATCTTCATTTCAGTGACGCCCCCTTCCTTGTTCGTAACAGAGATCCTTTTTTGGTTAAACTTTGCACGATCTTCTTTTCTGTTCTCTTGTCAAGTTGATAAAACACACCATCCATTTAGTTTCGTCTTTTCCACAAGTACATCGATTTCAGTTTGCAGTCAACGCCTTCCTTTGGTGCGTGCGTGTGACGGTGACGTCCGTTTCCATGGTGAGCGTTGATGTGTTACCAAGGCCGTGTAATCAGTGGTTGTCACCAGAACCATACACAACCAGCTAACCACACTGCCATGGCAACACACTCGTAATCAGGTCAGTAAGGTCACAGGGGTCAACATAGTTCACACAGGTCATCGCGATCCTTCAAACTTTTTTGTTCCGTTTAGGTTTCCTTCAGAGATTTCCGTAATTTTACAAGTGTTATTCAAATCATACGATTTAAATTTTCTCATCTTCATCATGCTCTTCTCAGAGGTTGGATTCTATTTTTTTTTCAAACTAATAAAACAAGGTATGTAGATATGAGCCACACGTGTAAATCTCCACAAAGCTATAGTACAGTCACACACACACACACACACACACAGAGCAAAAACAACTCGACCAGCTGGGCAAACACTACCTTGCACCAGTGTTCACTTCTACTTCTACGTTACACAAAATGTGTTAAGTTTCACAAAACTTAGAAATTAGAACACGAACCACATAAATTTCCTTTGTGATCTTTAAAACACCTACTTTGTTGTCCTATTCCAGTCGTCTGTTGAACATTACAGTATTTTACCAAATCCAAAATCCTACAACACACCGATTCCTACCGTTTGCTTCAATCATTCCTTGTGTTCCTGTGATCTTCGGTAATATATTCTCACCTTCGACGTTTCTATCTTTAAATGGTTGACTCACATGGGGAAGTTGGCATTTAAAAATTAGGGGGACGTTTCAGACTTCATTTTTGTGTTGCGCAAACATCCATAAAACGTTAACTACAAGACCAAGAGCAAAAAAAACAACTTCCAGCCTCGTTGTGATCAGTCTGAAGATATCACGATCGGACCATAGTTGGCCATCGCTGTTGGCCATCGTTCTGTTCGAGCTATGATGAAACTTTCAACAAATATCCCTGCAATACCGAACTCGAAACGATGACATTTTGTGTTTACGTTTTGCTAAATAAAAGTTGAATTGTTATCCTATTTAGAATTGTGCCTGCCATGTTTATGTGTGCATTAAAGGAGAAAGATCATCAGCCCAAAACATCACAAAACACTTTCATTCGGAATACGTCGAGTGAAGAGTGAAAAGTACAGCAATGAAAAACGAATCATGGCGAAAAACGTGATGACTAAATGTATCAAGTTATGCACATCTACTTTCGTGTTTTCATCTAATTTATCTCAAATTCAGCCTAAACCTCTGCGTGATTGAATCCAATACCATGAACTTTAACTGAAAAATACAACCTTCTTTCAATTATCTCCCACAACTTTCCATCCAACAATGTTCCTGTTTTGGCATGAGATAGCACAATGACAACATCATCTCTCTTTTTAATGTTCCATCAAATAACTACCTACTGATAACAACAAAGTAGTTACAATATCTTTTGAACAGTGTCCAATTTGTAATTGTAAAAGCCATAAATTTAAAACTTCAGTGAATATCATTTATTCCTTCTCGACGTTGCACCTTCCACACAGTACATACGTCTGTAGAGCAAGATTCTACATGTAGGACGATCGATTGATCTCAGATTTGAGCGCGATATTTCTACAGTTCGATCAGTATTCGGCCCGGGCATGCTATCAGCTATCTACTAGACAGTACTTCTGACATCAATGGTGTAATCGGTATACAATGTCAATTCGAAATAAAATCTGTGCGGCACAAAAATCTTAACGATCGAAATAAAAACGGAACGGCACATTTCACATTGGAAAATTAGTTTTGAATGTCATTCATAGTTCATTCAAACAAATTTAATTTCTCAATGTGCGATAAACTCAATAGCGCTGGCAACTTTTCCGCTGGCAAATTAAACTTGATCTGACCTGTGACATGACAACATTTCCACAGAAAGAAGAACAAATTCCTTCTACAAAAAGTATTAAAACATTGCCACTTACAAAAGCGTAAGAAGCCCTCCACAATATTCCTTTTTGCCAAAATTGAATGGCCATTTTAGTCTAGTATCTCAACTTACGAAAATCAAAAGACTCGTACTCCCGTTTAGTTGTAACCACAAATGTACTCCTTTGCAACTTAACATTAATTTTCGCGGTAAAAGCGAATGTCGAAGGTTCGATCCCACATTGCCACAGTGCCACAATCGGTTCAAAACTCGGTGCTGCAACGGACGACCGAACCCCCTCCATACCGCAAAACGACAATAGTACAATAGTAGTTGCAATAGTACACCATTGCAACCTTCCTCTACTTGCAAACTACAAGACAGAATTATGAAATAAATTCTGTGATACTTTCGCTGACATAACGGGAATGTCGTTTGTGCCGCAACGGTGATAGAAAAAAATACTGTATCACCCAATCCAAAAAGTTTTGAAACAGCCGTCAAATAAAAGTAATGTACAAACCAATCACAAAAGTTTGAAACAGACATAAAAATATTTCGTGCTTTTGGAAAGTTCCAGTTTTGTGATCTACCTAATAGAGAGAATAGACACTTAATCTATTATTATGTGTAATGAGTACTACCGAGTGTCTCGCTAATCTAGTCGCCTTTCAATCTTCATGTTTGTAACACTTACTGCAGGGAATGCATTGGAGTCCCTCCAATGCCTCGAACTGGTTCCCGTATGTCATGTATGTCGCACAATCTTCTATGTGTCTTCTGTGACAACTTGCACCTTAAGACATCAAGTCGTCTCTTCCTCCTGTGGCTCATTCACACTGCACGGGACCGGGACAGGGAATGTGGCTGCCGTAATAGAAGACAATGGGTCTGGTTCATTTCCCAGTGTCAGACCAGTGTGAACATTTCTGTTTAATATATTAGAACCCATTAATTCCTATCCCGTTCCCTGTACCTGTCCTAGTGAGTGAATACCAGTGAACAAATATGATGATTAAAGAAATACAGTGAAAATCTAACCACAAGAGGAACCGACCGAATGAATAAATTTGCCTTATCACTTGCTATCATATGCCACAAAAAAAAGATTCCCATTCTATTTCAGAGATAAAACATTGCCAAACCGCCCCCTAACTGAGCATGGCAAAGTTAAAAGAGTTACAATCGATAAAACTACAAGCATGTTAACAGTTTCTCATGTGACGTGTCAAGTGACTAAGAAGTTCAAACTGAACAATTTCCTTTCTTGTAATACGACCATTTGTGGCCCCGACATAGCAAATGTATTCGGGTGCAAAAATTGTTAATCATAAGCTTCTAACGGTATTTCAACCACATAAGTTCTTCTGCCTTGCAGAATGTTTATTTTATTGAAATTACAACATGTATCATCGTATGATTAAATACTGCAAGTATAATATGTACTTACTGAGTACCTCACTAATCTAGTCACCTTTCACTCTTTTTCTGTTTAGATCAATAGTTGTGAAATCAAGTTTCTTTCTGGAAGACAGCTCTACATGACAGATCTATATGTTTAAACAAGGGACGTGTCAGCGACTGACTGTCCTCATTTGGTGGTTGCCACCATGACTTTGGTTGCTTGCTTGGTTCTACACCCACTTAAATCGGAACTGAGAACTGCTCGTTTTTCATTCAGCACGGTAATAGTATCTATGTGGTGGGAACGTCTTCCCAACAGTTAATACGTGTCTCAACGGTAACACTATAAACTTGCCTGATTGATGGCACTTCTCGTCTCCGCCAAGCTGACCGATCACATCATGAACATGTAACGTACTGAAAGTACTTTAAGTATCTATTGATCGATGTCATGTTATTTTCGCTAAATACTTGTCGTTGTTTGGTAACGAGAGTTGAGGAATCGTTCAACGCGCCCGCTCAATAATTCCCAAATCAATAGGCCAAACTAAGTTCACTGCAAGTTTTTGATCATTTTATATTTTATAACACAAATATTAATGTGCTTAACCTTCCTTCCCAGTCAGTACAAGGTAATGACTCTCAGCCAAAATCTCACAAACAGAAATCCGTTTAAAGGCTGCCTATCTTCCCAGACTGCAGACTAGTGCAGTGGTGGGTTGGGATTCCAGACAAAGTAAAGATGCAAATATATCTTTCTGCGATGCTTATCCACAATCCAAAAAGAATCAACATGACTTAGAATTTATCAAACTCGTAGTATGGGCGTATGTTGTACACCAGCCATTTATGAGCTTTTGAGTTCGAAAAATAGGAACATGCTCTATGTGACAGTAGCATATGACTTTTCGTACGGCATGTACACGAACGAATGATGTCATCGATCGTCAAATATAGATCGCTATCTCAACAAAGATTTCACCACATTATAATTCGTTCTTCGTACCACACCGTAATAGCCGTCCGACAAGACGTGTGTCAGTGAAAATATTTGAACTACCGACACACAACGGCTTAAGATCGTTCGTTAACGATTGTCACTTAGGAGATTCAATGTCCCTATTTTAAGAAGCCGCCCCTTGCAACAACAACGGGTCGAGCGGTGACTACTGGAACCCAATGATTTGACACTTGTTCTGATGCAACGCTAGTAAACTGGCAATTTCTGTCGAAAGACCACCGTTAGAAAACGACCTCTACAGACGATTCACTTAAACTTGCTTCTTTGCAGAAATGGCAGAAAAACGCGGCCAATCAAGGCGATGGTAACAGTTAATAATTTCTAATAGAGATTTCTAGAGTATGTCCTAATTACCACTCTGAAACTATTGTTTCATCCGTCTATCTGTTTGTAATAACACACTTTCAAATGACATTACACATTTTGTACATGATACAAACTAAATGGTGCAAATTCATGCAACACGTCCCTCCACGTGTACACATCCTCACTGGCTGCAAGGTTTGTACAAATAGCGAGTGTTCAAATAAAATACTTTCACAATAGGTTTAAATCAATACACATAGAGGCGGCCGGCCAATAACCGAGATAGGTTTCTAATTCGAGACAACATCAATGATGATTGATCATGAACAAACAAACATCTCTTTCATAAAAGAGCAATTTCAATTAAAAGCGTCAAAGGACTCCATTTTTTTAAAATTCAAAAGCGAATAGTTTCAGAACTCACCTTTTCTAATTAAACTTATACTTATGTTTAATGAATTGTAAAGTGAAAAATTCCGATGTTGAATCTGTTAAGGTTAAATCTGTTGTTGTATGGGAACCATCTAGTTCTGTGCTTAAGACATGGGAACCATTCTAGTTCTGTGCTGTAAGACATGGGAACCATCTAGTTCTGTGCTGTTAGACATGGGAACCATCTAGTTCTGTGCTGTATGACATGGGAACCATTCTAGTTCTGTGCTGTAAGACATGGGAACCATTCTAGTTCTGTGCTGTAAGACATGGGAACCATCTAGTTCTGTGCTGTAAGACATGGGAACCATCTAGTTCTGTGCTTAAGACATGTGAACCATTCTAGTTCTGTGCTGTAAGACATGGGAACCATTCTAGTTCTGTGCTGTAAAACATGGGAACCATCTAGTTCTGTGCTGTAAGACACGGTAACCACCTAGTCCTGTGCTGTAAGACACAGGAACTACCTATAGTCCTGTGCTGTAAGACACGGGAACCACCTAGTCCTGTACTGTAAGACATGGGAACCATCTAGTTCTGTGCTGTAAGACATGGGAACCATATAGTTCTGTGCTGTAAGACAGGAACCACCTAGTCCTGTGCTGTAAGACATGGGAACCACCTATAGTCCTGTGCTGTAAGACACGAGAACCACCTACTCCTGTGCTGCAAGACACAGGAACCACCTAGCTCTGTGCTGTAAGACATGGGAACCATCTAGTTCTGTGCCGCAAGACATGGGAACCATCTAGTCCTGTGCTGTAAGACACGGGAACCACCTACTTCTGTGCTGTAAGACATGGGAACCATCTAGTCCTGTGCTGTAAGACATGGGAACCACCTATAGTCCTGTGCTGTAAGACACGAGAACCACCTAGTCTTGTGCTGCAAGACACGGGAACCACCTAGCTCTGAGCTGTAAGACACGGTAACCATCTAGTTCTGTGCCGTAAGACACGGGAACCATCTAGTCCTGTGCTGTAAGACACGGGAACCACCTACTTCTGTGCTGTAAGACACGGGAACCATCTAGTCCTGTGCTGTAAGGCACGGGAACCACCTACTTCTGTGCTGTAAGACATGGGAACCATCTAGTCCTGTGCTGTAAGACACGGGAACCATCTAGTCCTGTGCTGTAAGGCACGGGAACCACCTATTTCTAATTGCATTACAACCCAGACACACCCGAGACTTTACTGCCTGACTGAAACCTTTCAAATATGGGATCGGCAGAAATATGAAACGAATGACTTGTCATCGTACAAACCAAAAGAAAACGACCTCGGAAATACAAACCAAAGGGCTTTCTGTAATATTCTGTAATAATTCCCGGTTTTGAATCGAATGATTCAATCATACGAACGTTATCTATACGTTTTTAATACAGTGCAAAAAGTAGTCCATACACTCTACATGTACTAAAGTAATAATGATATTCAGGAATATGTGAAGTCATGCTCCTACACCTGTGCAGCATTGAATCTATAAAAACCCGCACGCAATCTTTTGGGCAGATTTATCAATTAAAATAACCAATAAATGTACTGATTAAGCTGGGATGGAATTACTGAATGAATTTCCTATCAGCATAATTTTTGTTTCATACATTTGTAACAAAGCTTTGTGTTAGTGTAAATTCTTTTTTGTTTCCTCGAACGCAAAATCACTGTTTTGTTGAAAGCATTGTCTCCTCGGGAAAGCAAGGCTTTCAAAGCCAAATCACAAGTTCAGACATTCAAAGCAAATTGGAACCTCATTCTATCTCACCTTTAAGATGTTTCAAGCAAGTCACGACTCATTGTACTTAACAAGGTAACTCCATGACCAGTTGTCAAACTAATGTCCTTCAATATAATTTGTGTAACAACCGAGACTATTTGAAGAGAAAGACATAAAGGTTGAGGATATTTGGTAAAAAAGAATTTCACTTACACAATATGTTCTTGAATCAATGACAGCCATGTCTACATCATCAGTGTGCTAGATATATGTACACAGTCTAAACATACTTATATGGTCATGCGACCAACCAATCATGAAATCCCTTGCAAACTCTTTTCTTGCTGTCATTTTTGGCCTATTAGGATCCACGAATCCAGCCACCGCTGACACTATCGTCTGATCAATGCACGTGGTTTAGTCTAATAGGTTTTGTATCAGAGATCTTTGATAAAGCAGAGACATTCGTATGAACAATGATAAAATAAAATATACAAAACTTGGTTCAACTTGTTCTTATATTTTCCCAGCCCGAAAACCAAAAGATATTTGTTTTCGTGCAAATATAATTCTTAACAACATTGGCCAAAATGACACAAAGTGATGGAAAATACATTTTGGCAAATAAATATGTGAAAGAAAAATAATCAGGTCTAGACATTTCCTGGTATAAATTCTCACAATAAAATAAGTCTATCCTCGTGATATTTGCGACGTGCGCTTTTAGATCCCAAGGCCGACAATCAATACCAGTTCAAATGACGATACATTAGATACAATACTTATTCAAATAGTCTCTGGCAAATGTTCATTTAATTGATTCCTATGTCTGTATCATTGTAGTCTCTGTACAGGGACCAGTGGAAAGTTCTACGATCTGGTTACCTGTTTCAACCACAGCTATACTAAGGGTCTATTCACACCAAGGGGAAGTGGGAGCCAAAGCGAAAACGATCAAAGAACAATAGTAGAGATCAAAGAATCAACAGCAAACATCAAAGACATTTTGCGCATTCTCTTTCGCTCAGTGTGAACGAATTTTAAGCTTCTAACACCCTCCGAGAGGGTGTATGCCAATTCACAGCCGGGCAACTTTTTTTTACCAACTCTCTAACGACAGCAAGACACAATGAAAGGACTTGGGTATTTTGAATACGTACATGACTGTTGTTAAACAGCCTTCGTTTACTTTAGCAAAATGGGATACGGGTTCCAAAAAGGGGGCTTTTTAGCGCTATACCACTTTCAAGAGAATGACTTGCAAAGGGGGGATGAGGAGAAGAAGACGATGACGACGTTTTGTTGTCACTGCGAAACAACATTATGCAGGCAACCCCCCAGAGCTTGTGGCCTACAGCACACAATGTGAATAGCAACCAGCAAAACAAGACGTGAAAAACACGGCATAATTGAGTATACAACGTGGTGGTGATAGTGGAGGTACACAGTGATAATATGTCGTATATTGATTCCCACGTAGTGGTACAAACCCAAGGTTTCTGTCGTAAAGCTGTGTCAAGTCTAAACATGTTAAAAAGACGGAAGGAAGAGGCCAAGATTTGAATGGATGAATGAATAAAATATAATGAAAGTCCTTTATGCGTGAATGCAATATTTTGTTTTTTTACCCAGAGCTAGTACCTTCAGACTATGAGCAGCCCAACTGGCTACTGCACAAATCCAGGTAGCCCAAAGAGTAATTCTGGCAGCCCAACTTTAAAATGAGACCACTCAAATTCAGATCCAAACTTCAATAATAACATAACCAAACAAGTTTGCCTTGAATCGACAGGTAAAATAGCAATGATTGTGACAAAAGTTGTTAATTTAAACAGGGTATATGAGAGTCAATCTCAGTCCCAAAAGCAATTTCTATTGTCCTTAATCTGCACTTTGGGTTTGTAGCCCAGCTGGGCTACCAGCTGCTATATCCAAGGAGCCCAAGACAATTTCTGGTAGCCTCGCTACCACCAAATGATACTCTGGACTTTGCAGCTACAGCACACATCTTAAGTGACACCACCACAACACTTGCCTGACAATTTAAGTCTATGCCACAGATTAGGAGGACGAGTCTCTAAATCTATTCTCTTTGCTTTATCCATAAGCCTAGATTTGTGGAATTACGGTGATCAGTAATTACAACAACTGTCAGAGCGATAGTGTGAGGATGACTTCAGTTACATTTTAAAAATATGGTGCTACAATGCTTCCATCCAATTTTCAAAACAATACAAAAACCCTCTGTCAGTAAGATCTTCCAAGAATTTGTGAAACTCAATTAATTGGCCCCGAGTCGAATTAATTTTAAAACGTAGGTGGCTCTTATTTGCGCTAAATAGAGTGAACTTCAAAATACTTAGGAATATCCTTCCCTCACCACCAGCATAAAAGCGTCGGGTAAAAAAAAAGACGGGCTGTGAATCAAAAACCTACCAAACCCGCATCTTCTTTCAACAACGACATGCAAATGGCAAAGCTTCCATAACATCATGATATACATGAGTAACATTTTAAATGAAACTAATTTCAATCCAGAACTCTACCCATAAAATTAGATCACTTGTAATAAACCATTTGTTTCTTGTCAAAACATGTTCATGGACGTAAACACTTGACGGTGATAACCACTGACTCTTCTTTAAACGTTCTGGTCACATTCTAATCAATCTGAAGTATTACCACCTCCCGCTGTTCCATATACGCATAGTGGGCAAAATAAATACAAAATCAATCAAAAATTGGAGATGTATCCATTTTGTAAAACATAAATTATAAATTATCAAATGAGCACATTGTCATGCTGTGCAAAAGATATCATAATTGTTCATTGAGGTTTTTTTTCCCCCCGGACGAGAGCGGCTTTGACAATCGCCTTGAAGTTTCAAAAGTTAAAACTGAATAAAAATTTTGCCTCAAATTCTTTTAATCTCACTTTCTCAAGAAAGATGCATTTCTTCAGTAGCAAGTTATTCAGTTGCAATGAAGCGGTTTCAAGTCTTTACTAGAGACCCTGGAAGTCAACATTTACTCAGTAGGTATCAAAAGAGGGGCTTGCTGTACCTGAAGTATTTATTGCAAAAGCTTTGCGTTTTCAAAAGTATAAATACCACAAAGCCTTGTCTACAGTTATCATCCCTAAGTAACCATCCTCATTATCAAGTTTAAAACTGGGAATTCATAAAACTTCAAAGAGAGTAAATTTGGGACAACAATAGCCTGGCAAATTAATACCTGTACCGAGAAGACGAAAGCTGATTTGTCAGAAAACATCTGAACACGGAAGAAAAGGTTGATTCTTTTCTACCAGTAATATTTCACTGACTTTTTTACTGGATTCTTCTACCATTGAAAGTGGAGGGCATTTCTGTGGATTTCTGAACAGAAAAACAATTTCTTTCGCATTAAAACATATCATATCTACTTATTTAATTCTAATCTCTGTTTATTGCCATTTATCTTGTATAACTGACCTTTGAAACTTTTGAGCGTATCTAGAATTTAAATTTCTATCCTCTTGGATCAAGAGCTCTTGGGCCACTGACTTGTCAAGTCTTGATTGTAGAGAAGAGCCAAAACCAACGTTTCAAAAGATAAGTTACTGTGTCGTCTTCTTCTTACTTTTCTAAACTCGCGCAAGTCTCGTCTGCATAAGTTCAAATTAATTTTAGAGTATCAAACGCAATATAAGTGTTTCCAATTACTGTTACAAGATACGTAAAAAGTTACGTATTCGAGTATTATGGTGTTCTTTTTTTCATGGACAAATGGGTCGCTAACAATGGTTTGAATATCTTAAATTCTTTTCAATGTCATGTTTTGTATATTTAAAGACATAAAGGCAAAGCCATAAAAGGAAGCTCTAGTTTTTTAATTAAAAAGGAACTTTTCCCCTTGAAATGTTTCTAATCTCGGGTAGCGTCAAACTGGGCGTTTACCATGTAAACTTTCAAAAAATACAAGTATCAACACTTGACCCAGTCACTTTATCTGTCTGTTTATCAAATCATTATCTTTTTTCTAAAATTGTTCAAGTAATAAAGTTTGGCGAAAAATGACAAAGGTGTACAGAGGGAAAAGACAGCCAATCGCTAATTTTTATGTGGAATGATTTTTAAGTTTAAAACTGAAGAAAACACGAAGAAAAATTTGTCTGGTTAGAAACCGAGCATTAGGCTCCAGGCAATCTGATTGTCTGTTCATAGACTTCTGATTAATCCCGATTTTCAGTGTTATAACTCCACATGGTGGACTAATCATAACTATTATTCAGGCTTCGGTTAACATTATCAAGTTGCCGATCTGGGATCAATCCCTTTTGATCAATAACCGATAATGAATAATCAATCACGGATCGTGTCGCGAACGTTCACAAACATGTCCATGCGAATCAGCTGAACACTTTCCAAGATCACACCGACAGTGATCAACACTTATTTTTAAAACGTAAATGAAAGGTCAGATTGACATGTCAATATTTGAAGCTCGCCTTGAAATTTAGCGAAGGAGAAGTGATCCGACATTTTATGCGGAGAACCGTCAGATTGCACCTTGCAATGTACAAGTAAGACCCTACTCACACCAAGCCTCCCTTTGCCAGCGGCATCTCTAGGGTCAACACTTGGTGTGAATGGTGCAATTAAAACCAATGTATTCCTTTCTAAGCGTTGCAAACTCTCTCGGCTGGTGTGAATAGGCCCTAAAACGAGATTCTTCTGAGTTTCTGGTCTCTATTCTTAGAAACGGCACACTAACATCATGGGTAAAGAGATGTATTAATAAGACACTGGATTAAGTTGTGAGTTGTAATTGAAATCATAGCGGGTGTCATAGTCATGGCCAGGTATAGTTCTGCGCCAGTAGTAGAACATATGATATACGTTTATGACCCTCCGATTTCATTTCTTTTGGTCCAATCTATATCTGATCAATATCAGATAGCGACATGTTTGGAACACATTGGAACGTATTTCAAACAAGTCCGGGACAAATCAAGACACGTTCCCAACATGTGTCAACCTGAAATGTACTTTTGCTCCAACGTTACGTCTGATAACGTTGTATCGTTGAAAAATATCAGTGCCCGCGGACCAAATTTCTTAGTTTTAACAAATTTTGGCAAACAAGAGAGCCTTTCAGTCAAAGGCCAACCGCGCGCTTGCCAACAGATGATTCTAACCAAGTAGCAAAAAGGCCAATCCCAAAGCGAGTAATAAAAGGCTGATCGTGAACACTACTGAAGACATTACCTTCCCGCAGACTACGTATGCAGGCGGTAAAAATAGGTCTTTGCAGTTGGCGCCCATTTTTTTGTGAAATCTTTGATCTGCCACTGCAAATGTGCAGCCAGTGCTGCAGACTACTCATCGATACAGAGCGAAGTCCGCGTGCCTCCCCCCCTATGAGTTTTAAAAACAAGAATGGTCACCAGCATTGTGTCCCACTCCATCTGATTATGGGATTTAATTTAACCGTAACTTTGCTTTATGTAGGTACATGAAGAGATCAATTGATCAAGGTACAAAGAGTTAGAGATGTGATGAAACAATCTGGAGATGAATAGATAAAGAGGGCCAAAAATTTGTTAAGCCAAATCTGCAGAGAACCCCCTGGGCGGGGGCCCAAAAGTTGAAAGTTGATCAGAATGACCTGAAACATATCTTGGTTTTGAAATTTGGAAAAAGAAAATTAACTGTCCACAAATGGACAACCCGCCAACCAGACAGATGGATACACATAGAGACGGGGCGACTAACAAAGGTGTACTTTCATAGTTCGCGTCTTGGCAGGCACAGAAAAAAAGAATGATGACAGAAATCTGTGCGTTTTTCAGGTCTGTTTGATCTTGGATCATGTGCGCAATCACGCTCTCTTATCAGAAAATTATTGAAAACTTATTGAACCTTTTTAAGACCTCAATATCATAACAAAAAATGCTGTAAGTCCTCCCATTTTGAGCCATAGAACAAACTACTTTACCTGTCGAAAATCGCAAATACATTTATTATCCTCCAAGGACCATGGCCGAATCATCCCGGCGTCCCTCCCCAAGGGTGCAACCTTCCTGACTTCTTGTACAGGATTCTTGCAAGAATATTCCGCAATAAATTACTTGATTGGTCAGGCACCCCTTCGAGGAGAAAGAATATCTGGATCTGCCTCTGAGAACCATTTTCATTTCACCCATTTGAATTTTGTTGTTGTTTTTACCCCGATGAAAACACCAAGGAGGGGAAAGGCGGAGGGAAACGTCGTGAAATGTGTAACTTTGGAAACTGCCATTATTCAGGTGGAGCGAGTTCCCAACCGGGAAGTTCAAATGGATGAAGTGAGCGCGGGAAATGTTTTTTTATCAAGAATTACACAAGATGGCAGCAAAAGCATCCGTATCCAGACGTGTCTGACATCTGGCGCAAAAAAACAACAGTGAAAGTTGTTAAGAAAGAAGTGACCAGGAAAAAGAAAAGTCACAATCAGGCAATATGACTTCTATGAAAAAGAACTTCATTCATTCAAATTAGGCAAAATGTTTTTTTATCAACGTAAGATATCAAGGAACAACAAAATGGGAGAAAACTGTACTGTCACAGGATGGATGGTATTACACAGAAGAAAGAGGAGCTTTGCTTGAAGGAAAAGTTTTATGCATTTCACTCGCACAATTCCCGTGCAGTAAAAATACACTTTCTGGGTTTAATCTCGAGACAGCTACAGTCTGTCTGTATCAAGTTCGGTTTTACGTCCAAATGTACGTCAGTCCGTATCAGTTCTATCAAAGTCACGGAGTACACAGTCAAACCGACAGTTGCATTGCTGTATGTTTTAAATGTCTGATATAACTCGTGTATTGCTTTTCTTCTTGACTGATGATGACTTGGTTATCACGAGCATAGGACTATCAACGCAAAAGTAATATCTGATTAGGAGTCAAAGCCACGAGCAGACCTCATCGTGCTGTTACAAATGAGAATTATCTATTGTCCATGTGCATGTGCGTGTGCGGTGAAAATTACACTTGACTTGCATGCGTGAGAAATGACCCCATTTGCTGCTTCACCAGTTGAATAATTTATACACAACTAAAACTACATCAGTTGCTGATTTTTTTTTCGGATCGATACGCTCAATGCATTTTCACCACGTTGTACAATTTCACACGTGTTCATTTTCACTGACTGCATGTCACATGTGTTCCTCCACACGCACTCCCCCCAATTCCCATGGAGAAACCATATCCAGCTGTTTCAACTTGATAACAAAAATACATTTCGTATTCTATCGATTTTTTTTCAGTATTTGGCCTTTCGTAACTTTAATGTTAAAGAAAAAATTCAAATTTTTACGTATCATCTGTTCAACGGATTATTTGAATTACGCTGAATATGATCTGTTCAAAATGAAAACGATATATTTTGTTGTGTTTTTTTTTTCTCAGAGGTTTCATCCCGGCATTCCATATTGCAAAATTAATTACTTTGAGACCGAAAAAGAGGTAAAATAAATCTGTGTATTAATCAAATATGTTGTCGTTGCTTGGTAACAGGATATTTGTAGATAAGGCGTGACCAGATTACATACCAGATAATGCATTTACAGTTTCCGTAGTAACGTGTACAATGCATATCTGGCATGAAACTCGGCACACAAATTCAATGGTTATATCCATTTAGTTACCATTTAAAATTTTTAAAATAAAGTTCTAATTTTAAAAAAGATTGCGCTTTCCAAAAGTTTTCTGCGTGTATTTCCGTAACGTTTCATTCACTTTGCGTCGTTGGTTTTCTTCATCTTCGGTTGCTACGAGTTATCAGCCGGTTGCTATGGGATCCTGTTGCTTAGCGACAAGTAAATGAAAGAGATACCACCAGCTGTGTTCACAGGTACAAATAGGTCATGTGAGCACAGAGTGGTACTCTCTCCTTCACCGTCTTATTTCTTCTTTCCATCCCGATTCCATTATCTCCTCTGATAGATCATCCGGGCTGCGAGAATCCTGTTCATTCATTCCACTGCCAAGTTCTGCTCACCAATCATCAATGATTTACATGTACTGTACCATGTACGTGTACCTTATCTTTAGCTTCACTCTACTCGCGTTCTTGAAACTTTTCCCCGTTGTGATTCTACATTATACGAGCTGGTTGAATATAATATCCATAAACGTGTTGAATAAGTCGCCCTTAAATGACGAATAAACACATCAATATGTTATGAACTCCGTGGCTTCAACTCCTCCTCCCCATATGTTCAAACATCCCTCACTCATGTGTTCACATGTTAAAATAAATGCATTGCTGATCAAATACAGTAAACTGGTTCTCTTTTTCCAATAATTTGCATTCGAGCTATGTGTACCGCATGTGTAATTTCCTATGTATAAATTTGTATGCTCGTTGCACAGTGCACATGTACACCTCTTTCGATTGGTATATATCATATGCGTGTGAAGTATACATGTAATTGATGTGTAGTTGTAGCAAATGCATAAAATGAATAATGCAATGCTATGTGTAAATGTTGTAATTTACATGAACTAGGTTGCCGTTCTGGTACTTTTGTATGTGCTGTATGCGGTTAACATACCACACACTGTGGAGATCGAGCTATCTCTCTCTCTAACCTACTTAGCCAATGTGTCATGCTCTTGCCAATAACTGTAAATATTATCAATTTTGCGTACCTTTCGCCGGCGAAGATTCTCCGTAAAGTACTTCGTTTTGAAACACGGCTGAATAAATTCTTAATTTACCTTCAAAATAAAACGCTGAGTCCGAGGCGTAAGAACTCAACTTTCTCGGAATGATGTCTGCGTAGTACTTGCGACGAACTAACCCAGTAGCCAAGTAACCTAGACAAAAATACATGTGCTAATCATGCAAACCCAGACGACAGACATGTCTCCATCATTGATATCTCAATATTAACGGGTGAAAAATAATTTTCACTTCCATATTTGCACAAGCCACTTGTTGGTTTGATCCGTGAGAACTTGCCCCCTCTAGTAATGTTTACAATTGTGACCCTTTAAATGCCACGCCCCCTTGCTCGAGACAAGGTCACGGCCTTAGATAGTGTAAATACAATGCATACCATAGCAGCACAAGCATACCCTAGAAAGGCATACCATCATACATGGCATACCCTGCCTGCCTGCCGCATACAATGAACCCAAGCCATCGATGATCGTCGTACCCTAAATACCTACACAATCCTCCCACGTTAAACACCTGGGAAACCAAAAAATAATTAAAGGTGAATCTCTGTCGCATATCTAAATGACTCCAAATTGACGACCAGTTAGAACTGCTGAAATTTTATGACGTTGTTGCTAAAATTAGTCAGGTCAAAACAGTTATAAAGCGTACATTTGCATTCTTTATTGATCGTGTCACCGTAGCCATTTTAGAAGCCAGACGATTCCGAAGAAAAAACGAAACTAGATTCTCAACTTCTGTTGACACAAGGTGATGTAATATCACCAATTTAGTCTCGCATAGGTTGACGCTTTTACACTCAATATAACTGTTTTGACGAAAAGTTTCTTCCACGATATTGAATAGTGTGTAAATTCCTCCCTGAAAATGAACAAGAACGTCTCGCAGGCTCCGTCCAACTGTAGAAAGTCCCGAGTTATAAGTGAGATAAACTGCTGAACTTTAAACCCTCCGTCTCTCACTGTGTCTCAGCCCCCGTGTGACACGATAGAAAGAGGACTTGACCTGCATTACTGTGTGATCCAAACACTGACTCAATGTGTATGTATGTGTGTGTGCCATATATGTACCAGATCTACCACGTTCAAGTCCCCTTTTACTGTGCTGGCTGCCCGTACACGTCTTGCTAATGCATCACCAATTCCGCCAACTAAGCCTGTCAAGTCCAGGCAAAGTGTTACGCCATTGCGTACGCATTAACACTTAATGACGATCTGGTCAATTAAAAGTAATGCCTATCCATTATCAATAGTTGTGCGATCAAAACGCATTTTTCATCTTTTGCGTTTAAAGCTCGATCCCATTTAGTATACAACTACAAAGGGGGTTGGTAATAATTTACCAAGTATTAGGCCTAGCTTTATTCCAAATTTCCTGAGTTTAATTTTTTCTCGAACATTTCCAAATTTTAATTTTTACATTCATGTGCGAAAATTTTTTAACGTTCTGCCAAAAGTGCCACTGTTAACTTGAGTGTATATTTCCACTGCCCTGCATGTTGCCACTTAAATGCACACACACAATTAGAAACCAAAAGGGTCAAGTATTGGCCTTAAAGGCTTCTCGGCACATACAATGTACGCGTACATTCATGCCTTATTTACACAAC
Organism: Haplosyllis leylae; assembly: GCA_038406175.1. NCBI lineage: Eukaryota > Metazoa > Annelida > Polychaeta > Phyllodocida > Syllidae > Haplosyllis > Haplosyllis leylae. Next base: position 9,289 of record JBCAUG010524968.1, on the reverse strand, counting down.
CAACATAGTTTCTCATTTGTACAAAAAAGAAATTCCAAAGACATAAATTCCTTTCCAACAAGTTCAGGCACAAAAATGCGGGCACTTGAACAGTGCAATCGTTTGATCATTCTTGATCAGTGGTTAAAACAAGTAGCTACATGCAAGAAAATTAAATTAATATTCAAGCTCAGGTCTTCTCAATGCGACCTGGTGGCACTTGATCCGTTTTACAAATATTCGACCGAATAGATATCTCGTATCTAAAACAATCTCCTTAAGGTGATATCGAACCTTAACCTGAGATTTAAGATTTCAAAATTACCTTCCCGATCATAATTCTTTCATTTTCGCTTGGCACAAATGGTGCAAATATTACACGGACTTAAAACCTTCTATGACATTACTCATCTCTTATCACCCACCATTTCATTTGAAACTCAAAATTTCCTCTGAGGTTATTAAATAACCAACTTCGTATTCCGATCCTTCGACTCCGCCCAACTTGTATCGTTACCTAAGTCAAACAACAGGTTCAAATAAAACAAGTCAATTCAAGAAGCATCTAAAATAAATATTTGCAGCAATCCAGAGTTCATGTGTTGTCCAATTGACATTATGTGTCATAATGTCCTAATCTCCCAATAAAAAAATCCATTCCAGGAGCGACCACCACATGTCATCCCCTGGAAGCCTCTTGAAAGTTCTACTTGTTCTTTACCCTCTTCGGCCATAATCTGAAGACCCACAAAATGAACTTTTGTACCAAACGACATTTCAGTTCAACAACGTTGACACAAACGTTAACGTCGACGATGTAGCCAGTTTTTTCCCATGCGTCAGTTATTCGTATTGGCGCCTTCTCAGCTAATCCCGGCCATGAATACGTGTCTGTACAAGATAGATACACGACAATGACAAGATACTAAATATTAAACTCATCACCAAATCCGCTAAATCTTATCAGCACATTAAACAGTACCGATAACACAACGGGAGAAAATAGCCAGAACCAGTGTCAATTCTACCAAATGATCAAAAAACTATTCGAAACTTTTGTTGAGCATTTTGACCAATGTCATTGGCACAGACAGAAATTTTTACTTTATTTTTACAACGATCTTTACTGTAAATAATGTATTAAATTTCAAAAAAAATTATTTCAAAATTTTTCTGCATTTTAAACGTTTTGTTAATTTAAACCAAATGACTCAACAAAAATAACGAGAACATTAACCGACTTACCATTGGAAACGATCACAATATTGGACGATCATTGTACTGTATGAGGCTAACTGCGAAACATTAGCTGACAGTAAAAGTTCACTGATCGTCCCTGAAGGAGCGATACTTGATCACTGTAATGCAAATTAATCAGCCGGCTTGGTATTTATATTCCAAATCAAAGTCCTAACCAGCCAAAACTATTTTACAAGTGAAAACACGTTAACTAACGGTATCGCGTATCAAGTCCCTTCAAGCACCCGGGACGCGATAAACAAGCACAGTAAATCAAATAAAATTCCTCTCCACACAAAAGGAGATACATATCTATCACAATAATGATCAAAGTTAAATATTTCATGCCCAGGCATAAACTTTTACCGCTATCAAACAGCCATGATCTAAAGGTATTCAAATTCTTCAAGTTTATTTGAATAGCATAATGAAATTCGCCTTTTTTGTCATTTATGAATTTGTTATAATAACCTGTTGACTTTTGTACCAAACGTTTCGAGAAATCTATTCCACGAAGACATTTTCCAGGTCAGCAAATCCAAAAAACATGGAAGTGTCTTCACACCAAATTCAGAGGCTAAAATCACGGATAACTGCAAATGAAAACAGATCGATTGTAATACCCCCCCCCCCCCAGTCCAGGGATTCCCAATCATTTACAAAACGCACGTTGAACAAGTACCACAAAAGTTAATATCCTACAAGATGTTGCCTTAATCTAGATTCAACTCTACAATGAAACATGATGGCTGATGAATGGCTTTTCAAGATAGCCACATTTGAACCAAATGTCAATTGATCAGTAAATAATAGTTTTTTATCAATAAAAATCATTAAAAAATGTTTGCACGTCCCCAGCAATTAGAAACACACGTTGCCACATAAAAGGCTATGTGAGTATGCGTACATAACCACGTGCACTTTTCGTAATCAATAATCGATATACTTAACCTGTTCAATTCTTATTCCAACTTCCAAGGAAAGTTTCAATCTGTCAAATTCTTGCCAAATCTTACGTTTGCCAAAAGCTATTTTCAATGTGTGTATTAATGCACAAAACAACTATTTGATACCACATGTCCAAAGAGAAACACGAAATTTCTCCACAAACTTTCAACCACCGCCCGAATAACGACTTGGCTACTTTAGTGAAACTGTCTTCAAAATCAGAATTATGATCTAGTGACAGTACAATTTTGTCGCAGTCCATTACAACACTCTCAAAAAGTCCAAACAGAAGATCTCTACTACGCATACATAAATCCGTCAAGTTCTTCATCGATCAGCAAACCTAACTTCGAAAAAAGTATGAAGGGAAAAAAATGTCTCAAGAAACATTTCTTCCCAGTGTTGTTTCCCTCGAGGTGTTCACCTTGTCATCGATCCAGTCATTGTGATGCATTCCTCCAGGAAAACGGTCCATATATAAAGCATGCATGGCTGCGACACGCACACACATGCAAGTAATGTGTTGTTAAGCTCCAGCAACCACGGAACGCAGTGTCAGGACGTCGCGACCAATCAGAGAGCCGCCATGCCTACATGCCCATACCGTAACTAGGGACCTCATAACTTTTGTTGCTAGGATCAAAATACAATTCTCCCAAAAATGGCAACCATTTGCAGGTTCGTTCATACTTGTCCCGACCAAAGCTCGAATTACCGCCACTTTATTTCATTTGACTGTTTACTAGAGATTACAAGGCTACCCGTTTGAACACTTCCCAAAGTGCTAAAGTTCAATGAAATTCTAATGGTATTCCAAGTCTCTAAGAATTTTAGATCTTTGCTACTTATACTGGACACGATTTTAACAGGGGCATGACTTCTCCATGTAAATAACGAATTAATTATCCCTGAAAAGATATATTTCTGTTAAAACTCGTCAGTTGAGTTCTAGACGAATGAATATTGAAAACGTTGGGACCGGTTTGACTAAATTTGGAGGCAAACGGAATCCGTACAATTCGCCTCACCTGTGAATAGAACATTGACCAATTCCAGGAATTTTTTTTTGCTCTGAATTAAGATGGTTGAGTTTGATTTGTATTACTAATGAACGCCCGGCTGCGGGTAACGCGACCACAAAATTACAAGGAAACGACAAAAATTGGTAATCTTCGAAACCGCGACATTTGTAATAATAGATTTGTTCAAAAGTTGCCTCCATATAACTGATTCATTTCATTAATGTCCAAATTTGGATCAGTTCTGACGGCAACTTCGAGCCTCATCTGGTGTTCGATCTGGATATTTGTTTCCCTTTCAAGTTACAGGTTGCATCACGTCAGATTTAATTAACAGTCCAATATCCATATCGAACCCCACAAGAGGCTCGAAATTACAGTTAGATACTATGCAACCTGTAACTTTAAGTATTAGCAAATAACTTTGCAGTTATTTGTAACTTTGTAGTCAGTATTTTACTTTGTAGTTATTTACAGTAAGTCACAAGAAAATGCAGGGAAGCACTCGGTACAAAGAAACATTCAAAGTTTGGTACCACCACTTGATGGAAACGAATTTGAGATATTGTCTAAAGATTCAAATTTTTTAAAAAAAAAATTTGGAGGGCATAAGTCCTTTTCATGGGGCCACTGATGACCCTGTTTTGGATTTCTGGTGATGTCTGCCTTTGGTTTCAGAGCAGGTGGATGGATCCCTTGCGTGCTTTCTTGCCTGTGTGATCCTCAGATTCACCTCTAGTGTGACACTTGCTGACTGAATAGAGGTCAGCATGGCAGCCGAGCCTTTTCGATCCGCGTACTTGATGGAAAAGAATTTGAGACATTGTTTTACTCACTAAATTCCAAACAAAGAAATTAAAATCGTAAGCGAAACTCCTAAAATCGACGCTGTTTGCAAAATGTCAAAAAGTCCTAATGGACACGTTCTCCTTCCAAATTTGTAGATTCACTACAATTCTAAAGTTAAATATTTCATGACAGCCATTTCTAATTCTGTAAAATTAGCCAAAACTTCTCTCTTCCTCAAATTTAAAGTTTGATTACTATTCTATTACGTCTCTGAATAATACGTCAGTTATCAATTTGTCGCTTATGAACTTTCATATTCAATGCAAAAAGTTAACATCAATTATGTTTTCTGAATAACCAGACTTTTATAATTGAACATAAATTAATATTTAATGAATACTGTGGCAATCATAAGTTTCTGCTCTAAATATTACTGAGTGACGAGCATCCTCCTTTGTCAAGCCAAACACGGAGTGCTTCAAGGCATAAAATGGTCATTCTTCCATTTAATTTCACTCAGCCTTTTCAACCCAAACACATTCCAACCGCAATTAGCAAACCACGAATTTAACTTGATATAATAGTGGCTATTCGGACAGCCCATCATTTTACCCTCGTGTACAGTACCAGCATACATACTCAGCTGACATGTCAACACAGTCCGTGGAATGCACCATGCCGTAACAGGGTGCACGTGCCCTTATGGGGCACATATATTACCCATTTCAACTGGGAACCCCTCTTTTGAATGAAGGTCCAAAAAATTGGGAGTTTGTACGAATTTGTTATTTTTCGTTGGCGAAAAATAACAAAGTATGCAATGACTTTTTTGTAGAAAAATGTTAGCATAAAACAGTTATTTTAAACGAGAAACCATCGCAAGGAGCAGTTGCTATGTGGTAGCAATACTACTTTGTTAATGTTAAATTGTTTACGTAATACCCAACGGGATCATATGGCCAATTTCGATTAAAACATAGTCACGTTAACGTGGCCACATATTGTGACTCAATTTAAACATATATGTAATATTTTAATGATTTTACCAGGTGCAACAAGTGCAAGAGGCATCATTTCCAACTGATTTGCATTTAGCCTCAATCTGATGCACCTATACTGTAAAAATATCTACTTATACTCGGTGATTCTTTCTTCGACATTATCTTTCATTTGAAACTATGAAGAAAAAAATCAAAGAAAGAACTTTTGTCAAGATACTGCAAAATCTGACTGCAAGAGCTACCTTATATTACCAATTTCACAAGAATTTATTCTACTTCAAGAGATCCTTGGTTTCTATTTAATCTCTGAAATTTCGTAAAGCCTTGCGCAAATGCTTAACATAGTTCAAATCAAAACATAGTTAACGTGTCCATTTGAACTTGCAAATTGTACGAGATGCTTAAGAGGAAAATAGCTGTCAAAGTAAGGTACATTTCTTTAACAGGAATTTAACTCCTCTAATCCTTCTTTGAGGCACCGTTTACATCTTTGTAAATTTCTACACATGCTGCGATTTGTCCCACTGCAACACAAAACCCTAATTCACCTAATTCAACCTTAATTCACAAGAATTCAATTTGTTTTGTTGCTTTGTTGTTGTTATTGTTTTCTAAAGAAGAATGTGTTAAACTTTGCAATGGTAGTTGAATAGACTTGTTTCTCGTTGACAGTGGGAAATGATGGTCTCATTCAGAACATTTCGACAGAAGTTTCAGCGAATACGGACGGACATTGCCGACAAACTAGTTATCGTCAAATTTATTCACAACTGCAATTTTAGACTGAGAATTTCGATAAAAGTCGCCCAATTCAACCGGTAGGTATAATTCTCATTCATTTTGTTAAACTTGTAACACCAGGTAGCCTTCAAAGGTGAATCTGAGAATTAATTTTAGTTTTGCAAGTTCGCTGAGTGACGGAGGGCCCATTTTGGCTTCGAAACCCAAGGTATGCATCGTCTTAAGTCAAAAACTGGGCGACACTGGTTTCTTGGAACCAAAAGAGAGGCCTCACCCGAAGTCAACAACTGGGTCCCTCAGGAAGCACTACCTTCTACATTTCAGAATGCAACGCAAGATTCAATACAGGGTTTTCGGTAGGTTTTGCAAACCCGTTCGGTGCGACTATGGACATCCTCGTTTTCTGTTGCCCACATTGGTCAAATATTTCACTGATAAGTATTTTACCTGAAAACTGTAGGCAAAGCCGACTGGTTGTAAAGATATTCGATTAAATAACCCAAATCTAAAGCTAGGCCACAAAATTTAACACAACGGTCTAGTTTCTGGTTTTTTTTTAGACTCAAAAGACCCAGAAAAGTAGTCCCCCACGAGGTTTGCCCTAAAACTATTTAACACAATTACATAATCCATCCACCCTATTGATTTACAAATAATGGCACGTTCACACTGCACGGGAATGGAACAGGACAGGTACAGGGAATAGGACTGGCACAATAGGATACAATAGGTCTGGTCCCGTTCCAGGTTCTGCTGCAATGTGAACAGTTCTGCATAATACATAGTAACCCATTGTTCCCGGTGCTGTTCCTGGTCCCAGTCCCAGTCCCGGTCCCGTGTAGTGTGAACGTGCCATAAAAGTTAAGACTTACCTTTCATGAATTTCTTTGGCTTGGTTGTCAATTAAATGCGCATAAAATCGTCTCAGATTTAAACACCGAGCCGGTCTAATCTCTAATAGTCGGCTTTCAGGTGCGATGTAATACAAGGATTTATCTATTGATCCTTCTTATATATGGTCAATGTGACTAATAAAAAAGTGACTTGATATGATTATGATAATAATAGGAGGCCCGCAAAACTGACACTGTGGATAGGGAATTGATTTTGTACAGAGACAAGAGAACGATCTGTTGTCACCAACACCACGGACAAGTAGTTAGATTGGCGAGGGAAACTCTTCACGGTAAAGTAAAATTCTACCGGTATGTATCTTTTTAGTTGACTATCAAAATGTAACTTACACGTTCGGAATACAATATTGTTCTGAATGAATTCATTTGCCGGGTTGTGTGCCTGAGTTCAAACATATTCAGCAAAGGAAGGTTGACAGTAAGGTTGTTTTCATAATAATCCCTTGGTGATCGTTCTAGCCTGTTGTCCCTCTATAGCAAAAAAAAAAAAAAAAAAAATCCCTCCATGGTAAAAAAAAAATCAATTTGATCACACACCAAGAGCTCTTCCTTAATTAAAGTTTGAATACTATTTGACATGATTTATACGTCCATATCGCTACGCAATGTATTCGAGAAAGCTCCAATAGTGACGCGAAACAATGTATCATGAAATAATACTACGTGAATTAAGCAAACCATACAAACAAATCATATTGACTGCGATTTGTAATACAAATGCTTCCATCCGGCATTTGATTCATTAAAACCTGAGATCATTTGAACTTCTGGTCTCATGATTTATATATTGAGCATATTGAAACAAAAACTTCCGTTTGTCAATAATTCCACTGAAAAGCTGAAAACACCATTTCTAACATTATGGAATTGACTCAATCATTTGCCGTCGCATCAACGATAAAAAGACACATTGTCCAGATTCTTTGTATGGACTGATGTAAGATCTATGCTAGCCTCCTGTGTCAACAATAAATGCCATTAATAAGTAATACATTAATGCATATTATCATTGTACTAAAAAGTGACCACTGCTGGCACGTAGGAAAAGTCAATCATGTAGAAATATATCACAAAGAAAGGGCATTATTGCGGTAAACTACGGATGACTTTCGGTAATAAATTCCAATCTGGGCAGCTTTTTATCTCTCAATTTTCTTTCAAGTTGACTTGTCAGAGCAAGTCGTCAACAGACGGTGACGTAGCCGCACGACATCGTAAGGTATTTTTATTTTCAAATAGACCACTTAGTCTCCTGTGAAAACTACTTACCTCCTGGATTGCTACTTTTGCCAATACATTTTGTTCATGAAATGAAGTATTTGCAAATGGTTGCCACCTTCGACTTCTCCACCATTTGTGGTCTATCATTAAATCTGGACAAAACACAGATTTAGAGACTACCAGAGGACGAGTCTCTAAATCTGTATGACAAACTGAAACACTGACGTTTCTGAAAAAGAATCTTTACATCTGATGAATTTTATATTTTCTATAGCTTTGAGAATACTTCGTATCTTTCAAGCATTAGACGAATGTTTCACATTGGTTTCTGATAAAGACGGTATTCGGACTGTGGCCTGATTGTCCAGAAACCTATCTGAAAAAAATATGATCTGTCCAAACAAATTTTACGTAAAAATAAGCTGACTAAATGTTATACACGTCAGTTTCTCTACATTACACATATATTTACTAACACAAGATTTATTGTTGGACAATATCTTTCAACTATCAATACAGTTTTGCACTGTTTCCAGACTCACTACTCGTTGGCTACACGCTTAAGTACTTTGGATATGATCCAATATACTAACAAAGTACAATTATTACGTATTTCTTTGCTATACTTTCTGAACAATATTACTCAAGTAATTTATTGACTTTAGTAGGAGGGGAAATCAGAATTTCCCTTATCTTGTTCCCATTTGAAACGTTCATCACAAGGGTGAATCTGAGGACCACACAAGCGAGAAAGCACACAAGGGATCAACCCTGGCTATGAAACCTAGGGCAGACATCACCAGAAGTCCAAAAAAAGAGGTATCAGTGGCCCCACGAAAAGGACTCATGCTTCTTGTTTCGGGTTTCGGGTACCAGTTTGCAGGTTCGGGGAAGTTTTTATTCGTAATGCCCATCAAAAAAATCATAGTGTGCCAATCTTTGTAATGTGACAGTGTACAGGTAAATATTGCGTAGCTTCCTCTGTTCTGGCTCGTTCACACTGCACGGAAGGGCGACCAGGAATGGGAACAGGACCGGGACCAGCACAATAGGAGACAATAGGTCGGGTTCTTGTCCCGGTTTCAGTGAAGTGTGAACAGTACAGCATATAGAAACCCAATGTTCCCAGTTCCAGTCCCGTTCCCAGTTCCAGTTCCAGTTCCGTGCAGTGTGAACGAGCCATTACAGTAATGCACCAGTGCATTACAAAAAATTGCAGTACTTTCTGGTGTTATATATCAGAAAGTATTGCATTTTTTGTAATACGCCAGTGCATTACAAAAATGCATTACAAGAATTTGTGGCGAACTACAAAAAAGTGTGGGTTTTTTTGTGTGGGAAAATAAGGCCCTTAAAAGGGTAACAATAGATAGTAGTTTTATGCTTATATTTACCGCCCGCATCCGAAGGATGGGGAAGGTAATAGTTTTAAGATCGG
>JBCAUG010524857.1:0-14978 GCA_038406175.1 Haplosyllis leylae | reverse complement strand
ATTCTTGATCAAATCAGTCAATCCCGAGTACCCTCTAAGCTGTTGCAAATGTGCCAAAAAATGCAAACTTTTTATTCAATGCCCCACAGCACCCCCCAAGTGTGTTGCACCCCTCAAAAAAATTGTACCATCATATAGCCTAGTTATCTGCCCACCTAAAACCCCAAGCATCTTTGATGAGTCATTGCTCCTTCATCGAGAAAACTTTGATTTTCTGAAGGCACCCAATTTTGAAAAAAGTACTCAAATGGCCCTGAAGTTGCCAAAATTGACCAAAAAGGGTCCTAGGAGATATCATAAGGTGTCTTGTGTCCAAATTTGACAAAAAATTCCAATGGGAAGTGTCCCAAATTGCTGATTCAAAATTCTCAAACGCTACAGTATAAGGTGGTTTAAGTTTACACTTTAAGTGTAAACTTAAACCACCTAAAAAAGTGAAAAGTTTCCCAAAGGGATAAGCTACAGGTGTCAGCTTGCTTTTGATGTGGCTCTCTAACTGGGTCAAAGTGATCATTGGGAATACCAGGTTTCAATCCTTTTGATGACATTCAGTGGCCACATCAAAAGGAACTTGGGTGCTCCTTTTGACTCTTTTGACACAAGCTGTATGATCACTTTAACCCAGTTAGAGAGTCACATCAAAGGTAAGCTGATACCTGTAGCTCATCCTTTGGGGAAACTTTTCATTTTCTTTTTACAATGGCGCAGGGCAGAGGTGTCACACAAGCTGAATTAAAGAGACCATTAGATCAGTTGGCAAAGGATTTGTATAACATCTACTTACAAATACAGTATATGCAGGTGGTCACCCTACAGGCCAATTTAAATAGGCTCCAAGAAGCAAGAGCCATCATACAACAAGACATAGTGGCCGAGGAGATAGAATTGACTTGGGAAAAGGCAAGGGCAGCCAGAAGAGGCAGGTGCTAGGTTAGTATCCCAGGGTGACCAAGGGCAAAGCCTTCCTGGGGCTATGTACTGGGAAAGCCATTCAGTGAACCACTTAACTTGGCCAATAGATTGTAAACCTACAGTGTGTTGGCCAAGGTGAGGGACCACTGGCATGCAAAGGTTATGCAGCATTGAAAATTGGCTTTTATTTGTCAAAAAAGTTGAAATAACAAGCATTTGTTGACACTAAATAATTGAATCTGAGTCGATAGAGTCAAAAGGACTTCAAAGCAAACATCAATTAGGCACTGTTTGTACAGTGGCTTTGATCAACAAGAAAAGATCTAGTTCAAAATATTCCAATTTCTTTGAATTACACCAAACTTTGAATTAAATGGCTCCAAAACTTCGATTTACTGTTACTTCAAATTAGGATAGTCCTTAAGGTGGCTTCAATTAATGGAATTTCGAATTAACTGTGTTCAAATTAACAGTAAATTTTAACATAGGAGAGATAGGGACTTTGCCAAAGATTGAAGGAATAGTTTGAATTAAGTGAAACTTCGAATTAACCGTGCTCGAATTAACAGGAACAGACCTATAAAACATTTGTAACTCTTTGCAGAAATGGCCTGCAGGGGGTACATTTTTAGTCTCGAGACTAATGGGAAAATTCTTGGGAATCATCATTTGAATCAAAGTTTTCAACATTGCATATAATTGAAGCTGGTACAAGGCTGTTTCCAGCTACACTTGGTCAGTTTGTTCCTGCGCTCCACAACTTTCTGCGGGAGCGCGCGGATCTCTGAGAAACACCAAGGAAATGGCGCCAAGAAAATTCAGCAGGGTCACTGTATAAACTTTTTGTATCATGATTTTCCTGTATCTCAGGTTGAACAGAAACATTTATAATGCATGTCACACGTCGGATTCAATTTTTAGTTCTGATTAATTGCTAATGACTTTATTGAATTCTGACTACTGTTGTATTGACTATAATAAATATGTATCAAATTTCATGAAAACCTTTTCCATCATTTACTGCAGTTCACTTTCTCCCAAAAGAAATAAAAGTTCAATAAAAATGGATAATTTTGGTAGTAAATACATGTCTGAAAGTGTTATTTTTATATACATTTTCATAAACATTGTTCATTTTATAAATATTACACACCAGTACTCCTTGGTAACATTTTAAAAAGTCACAACTTAAGTCAGGACTCCATTGCTAGGCAATCAGAACTAAAATTGAATCTGACCTGTGATGACACATTTCTGTTTTGTAGACCAGAATGCCAAGAGAAGTCATGACGCAGTAATGAAGACTATTACATTCTAAAACCAGTGGGCATAATTAAATTACTAAGCTGTCTGTGACATTAACTGTCTTACCCAGATTGTACTAAAATTAAGCATTTCTAATGAGAGGATTCAAATTGCTACACTGACCCCTAACTGTGTGTTGCGTACTTTTTCTTTCATATTCGAAATACCGTATAAAAGAATGACTCATGTGCCATTTAAGGTACCAAAAGAAATCCATGAAAATCTATCAATCCCAATAGAAAGAAGAAAATGTTCGCATACTTTCAGAAGATTTGATATTTCTGTTCTGTGTTGGTCTCTCACAGTGATTTCTACACATGTTTCATGAAAAATATGGGTCTTCACCAATAGAATCCTGATCATAGTGCAAACTTGGCATTTGACCATTCTGTTGGGATTTCCATTACAATCTCTTTGAAAGTCTAAAATACCATATCTTTCAGTCAGTGTAGCAATTTGAATTTCTCCAGCGTTTTCATGACACGGTCTAAGTAACCAAAAGACCTGTAGCGTGTTTTGCAAAGTTTCATGAGACACTAAAGTCGTGAATGACGGGCGGTGGGTCTAATTTCCTTTTTGAAAATTCTGGTCTCCTTCATCTCATACAAGCTTACTTGAGGCCTCTGTAAATAAGTGAAATCCCCGGGATACAATTCATCTGTCCCAGGAATATCTGGCACCGAAGAAAAGTAAACAATGTGACATTAAGTCCGTGATCAATTCGACAATGATAATCCAACTCTATCTTCAAACTTTCTGCTTCAACAAAAAACTTCTTGTTGTAATGAATTTCTGTGACGACAATAATCACATTTATTTCTTGAACATGACACGGGCGATTACCTTGTAGTTTGATTTTATTTCGAAACCATTTACCTAAATTCACCTTCCCCGCCTTGTGATGAAATGTGCTTGTTAAATTAATCACAAATTTATCTTTCAATATGACAGCGGATGCATTTTTAATCGCAATCATTTAATTTGTGTCCTGTCGTTATTAGAAATGGTTTACACTAGTCAGTAGGTATATTGTTCTATTTAGTTTACAGGTCAGTTAAATACGCAGGGAGGGGTGGGGGGGGGCAAAGACTGACAAACAAATGCATTATTAGGAGTTAGTATGATGAAAGTGACCCGGCTCCAGACTATAAAATATAATCCATCATCTTATATTAGACACTAAAATGTCACACACAGCCTGAGAGACATAACGGTGTACTTGATACAGGAACACTGACAATCACGTTGGTTAGACACACTGGAGAGCCATTATTGTACGCTCGCTTCTGTCATTTGTTCATCAATGTTCTGCCTGTGAACCGTGCACGACAAACAGTTGCCAAGTTTTTGCCCTGAATGATATGTTTGATAGTATCTGTTTTACAAAGACCCTGCACAACAGTACCACAAACTGTCCATAATTATGGGAAGTATCGCTTCTCAAAGGAGCAAACGTCTTTGAGGGCATACATTGAATCACGTTTTTGGCTTCAAGACTACACGACAAGTTGTCTTCTGTCTTCTTTGCAAAATTTCCTGCGGTGCTTTCTTTAGTGATAATTGAATTTCCCAGGCAGGCATACAAACACGCCATCATCTTAATAAAACAAGGCTAGATTTTTTTTCAATCTGAGGTCTTAAGAAGACGGCTAATCATTACCTAAAGTGTTTCCAACGTACAAGTGCGCAAAGAATTACAACTTTAACTATGGCTTTTGTTCTGCCCCGTGTAATCCTTTTACCGCTGTGAAATTCTGGACCGAACGAGGTTTCATACTTGAAACAGTACGACTTCATATGGATAATAAAAATATTAAAGGGTCAGAAATGTTGATGTTGTCAGTCTCAGCTTCAGGATCAGTATTCAGTGTGAGTTTAGAGTATGAAAAGACCGCTCGTCCGAAACAAGCAGTCTTCTTCCTGAAAGACTGCTTTGTTTGTAAACAGGCAGTCTTTTAGGAAAAAGACTGCTCATTTTGGACGAGCGGTCTTTTCGGACTCTAAACTCCCACTGAATACTGATCCTGAAGCTGAGGTTAATCAAGAACACGTCAGAAATGACTAAAGTGCCTGCCGACCTTATCCACGGAGAGTGATGCTTTTCTGTCAGAAGGAGCCACAATGAGGAAAGTTTCAATTGATCTGTCCTTCAGGAAGGAATCACGCAGGTGGCCTTTGCCTGGCTCCACTTCAAAGGCATTATTGAGATGCATCAGCGTTGTCTTCGACACCAGAACCCGTCTGCAACAGTGTACGCACCTGGTTTATCTGTCGTTCCTTTCTTTTATTTTTCTCCTCTGACTTACTTTTTGTGATTTCATTTCTTAGAATTCCAATCAGAATCAAAACGAAAAACATTTCAAGCGAATTTGGGTTTTTTCTGGTTTGATTAAATCCATCAGGCGGTGTTTTTCTAAAAAATTTCCAATCCGATTAGAAACTGGTAACGGAACGTAGCTTAATCTTCATACTTTAGTAGTACTTTTGTATTGACTTACTGATTGGTGGTTGGTCGTGTTTGATAGTGACATCGGTGATTCAACATTACATTCTTTTTCTTTAAAACTAAATTGGAATGGCATTAGGAAAACAGAGACTCACCCTGGGAGTCCCCCGGCCTCCATATGGTTTGCAATCATTACATCATCGGACCAGACGTCATACTGCCATTTTCGTAAACCAAGCACTCCCGACAGCACCGCTCCAGTGTGAACGCCAATCCGCATGTCTACATTCGCTTCTGTTGCCTCTCGAACTTCACTGTGTACATGAAAACAAGGAAATATATATACTTCCCTTTTCAGACTTTCTTCATTTTCCCCAAATTTGGTAACAGCACTCAGTATTATTTTGTATACCGAACGAACACCGAACAAACAGACACATGATCTTCATACAGTATGTAACACGACAAAAGTTTCAAAAAAGCTATGTCTTGCTTTTATATTCATAATGCACCTACGCACCTACTCTAAGCTTCTTTGTTGATTTAAAAGAAAAATAAACTTACTTAATATACACGTTGAAGATTTCTATTGCGTTTCAGTATTTTAGAAAATTTATATTTATTTCAACAGACATGAAACAAAAACACTTTTTTTGCATTACCTGCCTAGCTACAAATTCAGATGCGTGGAATAATCGATGCTAAATACATTTAATACAAAAATAGAATTTTCTAAAGTAGCATGGAAGGTGTTATATTCGAGGCACTTTGTTCGCAGCGACAAGATTAAATTAACACTGCCAGTGTGCATTGTACTCAGCATGTTTTTATTTAATAGGAGATGTGATCAAGTCCTTTGGTGGCAGATAAATATCCTATTTGGAAGACTTGTGCACCGACTGAATCTAATTTGCAGGAGCCTGGGTGCTTCTGAAGACAGCATTGTGTCATAAAGCGTGCTTTAATACGAGACATCAAACGGAGATTAAAATTGGTAGCAAGAGTCAGACGACGTAAGACATGTTCTAAAATTCTGGCTTTCCCTGTACCTTGTAACTTGTAAACGAAAACAAAAAACCTAAGATTATTTCTCTCGCTGAAGTTACATTATTTCTGTGATAGTAATTGTTGTATGCTGACACACGTCCAAATAAATAAAACTTTGTGTAAACACAAAGAACACTGATAGTGCCATCAAACAATATTGTTATCGAAAATTCATCTGAACTAAACGGATTTATTTAGTCATAGTTTCATTGAAAGGGTGAGTGAAAAGGATGCAACCTTGTGCCAATAACAAGTCAACTCTGCCTATTCATATGCTTTCATTATGGAAATGGTCACTGGGGCGACAAAAGCGAATTGCTCAGATCATTTTCCTAATATTCCAAGACTTATTTGAAAATAACCATCACAGAGTTATTTTCCTAATTGGAACCCATTGTCCGGGATGTTAAGCTAATGCATCCATATTGATTACATTTTTATATGGAAAGCAGATGTTAGTACAACACTCTGTTGAATACAGAACCTCCATGTATGAAAGATACAAGAGCTCGCTCTCCTGCAGGCTTATATATAACTCAACAGGAGAGGATCAGACTTTTTTCAAGAGATAACAGGAAATGTAGACAATGTTCATATCGAAACCTCAGGTTATCAACAGAAAAATAACATAAATACTGAAACCCACTTTATGACGTGCCTTAATTGAAAAGTGTTGACAAAAGAAAATAGCTTTTTTTAATATTTCGAACTGTATGTTTCAAAATTCTGCCGTTTGCAACAAGAGGAAGAAGCTTTTAACGCAACATTTATCCAAAGTTTCAAAGGGCAACAAAATACAGAACATTACGATAGTTTGTTTGTAATATCTACTTGCTGTGTAGAATATGGGAAAAATACTGAAAGACTGAGGATACGTACACTGACACGCACTTAAATCAGATATCTTTGAGTAATACTTATAAGTACAGAGAGGTGATCTTAAAAATTGTTTGAGAACTGCAATGCTGTTTCACTTTTCATTTCTCGCAATCAGTTGAAATAGGCAGAAGAAGCTACATTCCAATGCTCTTTATTTCGACTAGACAAATTACTGAGTACTTTCTCAACATCAGTGCCCTCAGTGTGGGAGATTATTAGATTCAACTACGCGTGCTGTAATTGGGCAGGCGAAGGCAACAATTGAAATAAGAAAGAGATTTGTACCGGATAGCATTGATCATCTCCAATCCCATGTTGACACAATTTTTAGCATGGCTTGGTCGCGACACAGGCAGGCCTGACACGCAGTAGTAGCAGTCTCCCAGGATCTTAATACGAAGGCAATCATTCTCCTGTAGAAACAACATCATTCATCACTACGTTACAAATCTCAGGATTTAAAACGAATTTATAACTTCTCTTGGGATTTGTACGTGGCCAAAAGTAAAGCTGATTTTTCAATTTCTACCCTGATAAATGTTTTTTTGGAATCGCAATCACTAATGAATTAAGCTCCTTTGACATTAAGTAAAATCTTGTGTTGAATTCCATACTGTTTGCTTTTCTTCTATGATAATGGTTTGGAGAAAGCCCTTGTTCATAATGTCTTTCTGTTTAACACATATGGGCAAACATGGCGAAATATTAATTACACATTACTTCTATTCGACGTCCCCCTTTGACGTTAAACCTAGTGTCCCAACAAATAATTTACGGGGCTTTTATTTGAAGACTTATGACATCCCTTCTAAGTTAGTAGACAACTTAAGTCAACTTATGCAGCTGAGATGAAACGTTTTATCAAATATGTATGACATTCCTGACTCTTGTGAAACGGTCAAGTCAATACGACGGCAAAGGTTTGGTGCCAAATGTAATCCAGCTTATAACTTATACTTCATCCCTGGTCTATGTCAGTCTGCGTGTGTAACCGCGGTCAGGGGGATGGATCGTAGGGGATTCTTACCTCAGCCAACATGTCAAATTTACCGAACAATTGATTGAGCATCTGAACTAACTCCGCTGCCGTGCAGTCCGAGGCGAGAGGCGTGAAGTTCACAATGTCCGCATACAGGATACTAAAATAAACCAATAATAATATCTTAATAATGAAAAGTTTTCAATTCAATTCCCCAAAATAGTACACGCTGTTACCTTTGCTCTATTTTTAATATTTAGGGATTTTTAATATAATCATTTTTAATGATAAAGCCATCTCTTGAGACTGATAGTTTTCCAGTACTTAGAACTGATACAATTACATTTCATATTCTTACTGACCAAGTAATTCTTATGACTTATCGAAGTAAACCAGTAATGTATTGAACTAGCATAATTGGTTAAATGGTTGAAAATAATTCTGATAAATCTAAATGAAATGGTCAAGCTAAAGGTTGCAAGAACCTGGCATAAAAATTTATTTAAGGAATAAATTAGAAAAGTGAAATAATCAGTCGGTTCAATTTCATTTGAACTAATCAGAAAAAAACTGCATTTTACATCATGCTAGTTTAATCATTTACTGCATTTAATTCATACAAGTTGCATAGACAATATAAAAAGGAATGGCAACACATTCCAGTTTTGCCTAAATGTTTCCAGTGACAAAAATAATATTATTTTAAAAAAGAACCCACTATCTCCTGTGTGAGAGACAGTGATTCTACCACTGTGCCAGAGACACAGCTAACAGAGAAGACAGTTAAATTGGTCCTTATTCATGCTTCAGTGATTTATCAGATTCTCTAAATTCGCTGAATTCAGCGAATTCAATGAAAGTTCTGCTCCACTAAGGGAAAACCCCATTAAAAAGTCTCATTTAAATTCAACCTGTGAAAATAGTGACACTGGGTATTTGGGTTTATTACGCTCCGCAAATGTGTCATATTTCCATTTTGTGGTTACTTGAGTAAACGTCGTCATATGATCCATGTGCTCTTATTAAGGTCACCGTAACGTCATACCGGACCACAGCTCGTAGACATCTGAAACTTGTTACGTCCACCTGATGTCTAGTCTGCTCTTCAATCGAATTTATTACTTCTTTTTGTTAATTCTTCTCGCTGGGAACGTCTTTTTGGGAAAAGGTTAATGTCGGGAAGAAGCGTATTAATACTTCACACTGGAACATCTTTGGAAAAGGGATTAGGAGGATAAAGATGCAGACACTGTCACGGCCCAGCAATCTGCTTATAAACGCTACACCAATCTTGCTGTCTGTACCTGACGTTTTCGTGCACCTTGATGTAAAGATCATAGAATTTTCCATAGGCAGATCTGCGCTGATTTATGTCACCCATAGTGCCTCCCATTCCCATGCGTAACTTATCTAACATCTTGTTCTTCAGCTCAAAAGCCAAATGTACAGGCAAAACACTGAGCAGTAACTGTTCCTGCAAGAGAGAATATCAAATCTCAATGACAACTACAATATTCCGCATCTTCTGAGAATTATTTTTACAAAGACATAGCATTACTACGGGTTCTAACTCATGAATTATGCACCAAACGTCATTTAGATTCTTTGCCATTGTTTCTCGTTGACAAACATCACTGTGACTCAAAAGATTTGTTTCTTCTATCACGGAGGAAGAATCCCAAAACAGAACTTCCTTACTCCACGTAGCTTGTGGGGAGTGCACTGTAAAATGTCAGCCTCATAATCAAAGGACGCTTTTGGAGAGAGGACAAATCAGTAGGTGAAGACGTGAACTGGATACCTGTTGCTGTCTTTCATGTTCCAGCTTGACACGGGATTCGATGCAGTTGCGTGTGTCTTGGAAGGTATGCTTGTGTGAAGCTTGGGTGAGGTAGCGAAAGTAGATCCCCACTAAGTTAGCACATAGCAACATCACACCATTCGCTGTCAGCTTTTAATTAACAAATAAAATACATTAGATGAAGAGCCTGGTGGTCTGCATGTTAATTTCTATTTCAACAAGTTCAATGGAATATCACTTGTACTTTTCTTTTAACACTCAGACATTTCTTTAAAAGTTTGAAATGCACTTAAATCTTATTTACGCATTATGTAATTAGTAACAGGTGTCTACTTTACAAATACTGCCCTTCTTTTTCTAATTTTAGCAAAGTAATATACTATGTCTGTTCATCAGTTCTTGCCTTGCTTCAGGCCTTTACACATCACACTCTGCGACCTCTCGTCCCCGAGCACTGTGGACGGCGGTTTGTTCATATCAAGGTAATTCACGTAAGTAATCTTCATACTAACGAATTGTATTCCGTCCGAGGAAATTACAGTATTTACCACGCAATCTACCATCAACGACTCATAATTCTCATTAGTTACCTGCATCCACAAGAAGTTACTGACGTTATTGTGCATTAATCCTCCGAGAAGAAGTTGTAAGAAAGATGTCAATGCACCAAATATGGCGCTGAGTATTAAAGGTAACGGCAGCATTGCGTAAGTCACAAAAATGATGTAGTACAAATAAGGTACTCCATCCATTGCTGTTCTTAAGTCTTTGAGGCAGAAGTACGTGAAGTACAACGTGAGCAGGGTTATCCATATTAGAATAGACAGGGGCACTGAGAGTCTCTTAAAGGCAGGCTGAAAACAGGCGATACTCAAGTACACTAGACACATCCCAGCTTGGCATGCCAACAGTGCCGCTCCAATTAGACTGGCATCCTGAAACAATTACAATGTACGTAATCCAACAATTGCAATGAATACTTAAAGAATCTTTCTTTGGAACAGAGATGGAATTGAGACCGAAAAAAACATTAAAAAATTTTCTAGGATACGTTTTTCTTTACAAAAGTAAGGAGAACTATCTTTTCTTTTTTCAGTCGACATTTCTCGGTTTCCGCAACACCTGGTTCATGACCTTCATTTGGTAACTCGAAATATTTGTAGAATGAAAGGTGAAATGATTGTCTATGGGAGCATTCAGCACCAATGATCAATGAATGTTTTGAGGCATGTGTGTGGATGTTACTGATTACACGTTTCAATCATCAAACGCAGTTTCAGAACTGTGGGAGATTATGGTCCGTGCTGAAGTGTGAACTGATCAGCGAACCGGTGTGGTGATTTTAACCGACCCCCCTTTTTAGGGCCCCCATGGGCCATTTTTACTGTTGTGAGTGGGACCCATTTTTCATAAATGTTGATTTTCTCCCAATTAATTATTTTAAACATCATAATGTTTGATACTTTAGTATATTTAATCAAAAAGCAACTTATTTGAAAAATAAAATAAATTGAATATGATGAATTTCTAGGCTTTTTATAGATAAAAGTCAAAATTTACATTGTAATTCATATATAAAATGTGTTAAAAGTAAAAAATGTAATAATTATTATAATTTTTTTGGAAGAATTATCACTCCTGATTAATTATGTATCATTTGCAAGAAGAATTTCCAATAAGTTTTTCATATTTAATTAAAAACATTTTTATTAGGGGAGAAGGGAGAAGAGGAAATGGTGCCTTAAGCTGAAGGCTCAAGTGTTAAGGGGAGCAGCCAGCAGAGTTGGACCACTGCCCCTAAGTTTATGGGAAGGTGCCAAGTTAAAACGGGGGAGGGGTCAGTAAACGATACTACACCGGAGTCCTTCCGAGAATCGTTCAAATGACCTAAATTTGCATCCAGCCGCCAAACTGATTCTGAATTTTAATTTACACACATCTAAATAATCACACATAATGCCTGACAAAGTAAAACTGACAGACTAACAATATTTAAGATGACACATGTTTAACTTCTTTTTTTTTACAATGAGGTGTTATAAGTAATTTCTTTGATCATTGGAATGAAACAAGTGCCCGGTGTGATGCAATGGTGACTCTTTTCCTGGTGTGTACCCGTTTCAAATTTCATTCATGAATTTTGATCTGAAATTCCAACTAAATGATGTCGATGTAAACTTCAACTGTATTTTTACTTTACAAAGGAATAGATCTATTGTTTGCGGCTGTTCGCATTTGAATAAATGTACACTTCTGACGAAAAATAACATTGGTATACAAACAAATTGTCACAGAAATCTCAGAAGGAATTTTCAAGTCATCTCAAGCCTGATCCTTTAGAGGTTCCTTAAAATCTATTCTTTCATACTGTTTTTTTATTGATATAACTTATCTCTGCAAAAACTGACCACATACCTCTGCAAGCAGCAACTGTATACACAACATGGAAATGCTGTAGATAAAGAGTACAAGCAGTAAGGAAATGACAAGCCAGTGGTGAAGCATCAATACATACTTCTTATTCAGTTTCTCTATCTCCATTCTAAAAATATAAACATGTAAAATTTAAAACTTTTTATCGGGCAATGATACACCTAAAGTCGCAATTACTAAGGTAACAAACAATCTTTGCAAAATTTAGCCTTTCCTGTGACCAGTTTGACCGAGAATTTTTTGTGATTTGGAGCGAGGTATCAGAACATCTTTTGATAAGCAAGAGAGATGAGGTACCGACGATCCTTCAACGCTAACCCAAATCCACTTTCCCTGGAGAAAGTGTGATGAAACAACTGAGATTTTTGAGAGTTTCTGTTGCAGTAAAATAACACAGTCTTTTCTGCATTGTGAAGGAGGGTTGGGCTGGCGAGAAGAGGAAGGAAGTCTTTTATTCTACAGCTCTGAGGAAAGTCACTGAAACTCAATTCTAGTAACAGAAGACAGCTTACCGGGTGATGCCAAAAACAATTTTTCCTAATATGTATATTAAACTTAATAGAAATAATGTTTTTCTTGTACAATAGCTATGAGCTCAGCACTCTCTCCAAACTATTATTTTCATTCAAAGTTCAACATTCAGATTCTGTTCACACTACGCGAAAGTGATAATCATGTTTTTGGTGTTTTCGCTGTTCCGCAAGCTTAATAAATCCCTACAACTCTGAGCTCATCCATTTCCATTTCAGTAATTTCGATCTTTTTCGAGGACATCGGAAAGTTCTCACATTCCCTTTTAAATGGTGGCCCATGAGAAATTCTATTTTTACCACACGCGTATGTTGATAGGTAATAATTTCAGTCAGGTCTGTCTGTCTATCTGTCTGTCTGTGTCAGTATGTCTGTCTGTCTGTTCAGACTATAACTTAAAACCATTACAGCTAAGAATTTCATTTTCAGTATACAGGTACATCTTGGCCATATATAGGTCAAGTTTGAGTATCAAGATCAAGGTCAAATTTCAAAATGTCATATTTTACCTCACCATTACTTCTGTATGCATGTATTTCATTAAAACATACTTAAAAAGTCAGATCATTTAAAGATCAAGGTCAGAGGTACAGAATATCAAGGTCAAACAAAAGGAAATCAATTTTCTGTCTATTGTAAATGTTTTAGTGATCTATGTGTTATGCGGATGGTACACCTTCAACTGAAAGGCATTCTTGTCAATCATAAATAAGCAGTCAATGTATTATCTAAAAATATTAGTGCCCAATTATTTTTTAAGACATCCTTTTGTCATTTCAATTTTTTCAGTACACTGAGGGATGACTCTGATATTCCAAGATTTTCCAAGAGAATGGGGCCTTGACCAGCAAATCTGTGAACATCAGAACCATCCCAAAGTATGCTAGAAAAATTCAAATGTCCTTTGTATGTTACATAATTATTCAGTGTTATTTTTTAGATAAAAAAGTGTTTGGTTGTTTATTTATGATTGAAACACACTGGCCACTGTTGTAAAAGGTAGATTATATCAGAATTTTCATCTTCCCGAAAAAGGTCGAAATTACTGAAGTTCCTGCAGGGTGATTCTGGAAAAAGTCCCTGTAGGGTGATTCTGGAACGGATTAAAACGAGATCTTCATGGGAAAAATATTGGAAAATGATTACTGGATTACAGACCTTTTTGTGAGTGCAGACCGGACAACAAATTCTCAGGTGTCAGATTCCCCTTTACAATGGAATTCTAGATACTTTCGAAGTTGAAGTTAAATTAAAGCCATGGCCACGTGTGTATTGGACTTCCAGGACCTTGTAGTCCAGTATTTCTTAATTTAGAGTACCCATCCACTAAATAAGATGTAAATGCTTACGAAAATGAGGGACTGCCTCTCAACCAGAGAACAGGAGCGATTCAATTTGCGAGTAATGTCTCACAAAGTGACAAGGTGTCTAATAAAACAATCTTTATTAGTGGAATTTCGGCATGGCTTTGAAAGCCAATGTGACCTCCAAGCTTTGCTCGACCTCTTGCGAGTTGTGATCGCTTTATTAGTACTACATTGTTGATGCTTTCAAAATGACTTCCAAAGGAATAAATTCACATCAGTTTCCATACAGCAGCAGAAGTTGTGAGCAAATTGGCAGAATTCAAGCTGTAATCCCCACATTTCCACTACTGTACTCAGACCCTTCTTCATTTCTCTCTCACATGAAGACTGGCACCGGATAAAGATAAGAACTAATCAAATGATAAAGCTGCAAGTGGATCAATCTTCATACTTTCAGATCCCATTACCAACAGGTACCGGTACCCGACAACTGGCCGTGGGTGAAGAGTTCGACCAAGTCTGAGTGAAAGGTCGGTGGTGGCAGAAATTACCTTCAGTCTTCCCAATGTTTACCAACATCAAAACTACATTTGATTATTTCCCTTAATTCCACATGTAACGTGTGTGTCACAGTAAGAGTTCCTAGAGAACAGAATGAGCACATAGATTATCCTGTGATCAAATATCAGCAGATAAAACTGAAGCTTTCATTAAAAGTGGATCAAAGTGTCTGTAACAAATGATTTAGCTTCAGTGACATGCAAACCAGAAGGTAATTACGTTCTTCATTAAAGGGATTTTTCCTGTGTTTCTCCTCGTGTTGGTCTGTTTTATGAAACAATACTTATCTGGAAACAGATGATTAAGTCACAGACGCTACAGATGTGAAGTTCATTAGAGAATTCCAATGACACTATTTCAGGATGTTTCACCACTAGAACTCTATTCCACTCACGTCGTTTCTTTGACTGACCAGTCTGTATCCACTGTTTTCCAATTAAGAATAATGCGATGGTTCTCCGCCACAGTTTTCTCTCAAAATTAAAATTCCCACTTTTCCGGACCAACAAAATTCCATAATTTTTCCAGTTTTTTTTAGCTAATTTCCAGGTATTTTTCATTATTTAAAAGGGACTTCCAAATCCTAGTAAGCTAAAGTCTGTAACCTTAAACAACTTCATTTGAACAATAGTTTTTTTTAAAAAAAATTGAAGGACACACGTCCTTTTTGTGGGACCACTGATACCCCTGTTTTGGACTTCTAGTGACATCTGCCTTGGGTTTCAAAGCCAGGGTGGATCTCTTGCTTGCATGCTTCATTCCCTACATGAAATGGAT
>JBCAUG010524746.1:0-14980 GCA_038406175.1 Haplosyllis leylae | reverse complement strand
AGTACAACCAATCACCATCTGACATGTGGAATTGTATTCCTACTCACCCCCTCATAGGCCTACAGCATTAACCAATGATCCAATTGAGATGGAAGTGGTAGCAATTGAGCCAGTGTGTTTAGGTACCTTCAATGACCACCAAAGGCGCTAAATAGTTCCAGCCCTTTCCAAAGTTACCATCCCCTCATTGGAACTATTTTGTGTAGGTGCATCAATATTCTGGTGGTTAGGCTTTAGGTATATAAGGGGAATGTTCCCTAAGAAAGTAGGACCTCCAGACTTAAGCACCAGACTGTTCAGTGTAATATAGCAACAGCAGGAACTTCTCAGGTATCTTTGAGGAGATTTATCAGTTCTCCACCAGGATCTACTCAAATTGCATCATTTGGACTATTTGAGCCACTTTAGACCTTTTGGCAATACTTCCAGATCCTGAGGAGGTGGTAGAGCTGAACTCACTCCTCATGCACAACCTGTTACTAAAATACAATTCTAAAGCCTTTATAGTGATTGTACATGTAATTCTGAGGAGATCATTTGGATTGCTGAATTGTAATTCTTGTACTTATAAATGTCTTTGTTTTGCAGAGTTTCTTAGCTGTACCTAGTGTGTCATCAAGGGTGTCATCAATATCTTAGCTGTACCATCATCTATGTCAATTAGTCATCCCTTCCCAGTGTGTTACTGTTTGTGAGTTGTGTTTGGCAACAGACTTTAATAAATCCCCTCAAGACCTCCTCAACTAAAGAATATGTCTGATTCCATCATTCTGCATTGTTTGGACACTGTACGATTCTGTTTGTATGTTAATGTCACCTCCTCAAGCAGTGACTGTTGATCTGTACCTTTTTATAACAAACCAGCCTAAGGAGCAACAATAAAGACTGTGCCTAATCTGAGTGTTTGTATGCTTCATCATGTGGATGACCGGCCCTTCAGAAGTCTACCCCCTCACCCAGTAGTGCAGTCAGCAGCTCCTCCTTCACAAATAGGTCTGCTGTCACCCCCTGAGATTAAACAACTGTTGCTCTCCTTACTGACCTGGCTGACACTCAATTCTGACAGGGGTTGAGTTTTACTACACAAACCAAGCTAGTGTAAACATTGCTGACACTTATTTTAGCTTCTGACAATGTTGAATTTAGTGAAGTGAAATCATTTATGAAGGGAGACCATGCAACTGTAACCATGTACAAGTCAATAAGAGCATCTGACAAAATTATCAGGTTGACTAAAAATCATCTAATTTACTCAAGGACAAATAGTTTGGATAAATTTAATTTCACGTAAGTATCTTATGTTCAAGTTCAAATAAAGCAATGTTTGTCAGCTCAAAATAATATTTCCACTGTTGTAAATTGAAAATGATCATTGGAGTAGACTGTCTCATTATTTTAGATATGCAGATGAAGTTTCAATTAATGATGAAGTATTGGTAATGAAAAACAGTGAATTTATCTCTACAAAGGTGACAAACATATCCACTTCCATGTGCAAGGTAATATTTCTCATGTTGCTCTGCTGATATAATTTCATTCATGTCCATGAAGGCTATTTATAATATTAACAATGTATTAACATTTAACTTTGTCCAGGTGCCTTAACCCTGTGACTGTGGACGGAAATATTGTGGTAGATGGTATATTGGCTTCTTGTTATGCTTTTCCTGACCATGATTTTGTTCATTTTGGAATGACACCAATTCACTTGTTTCCTCAGTGTCTGGAATGGATTCTAGGTCATAACAAAGGTTCACCTGTGTTAATTGAAATTGTAAAAAGTATTGGAAAATTTATATTGCCATTTAACCTGTATGATTTCAGGGCAAATATGTAGGTGCACTGTAGGAGTACAGAATTCCACTTTGGTGACTCGTAAATGTGCAAGTCTAAACTTAATTTATTACCAGACTTGTGCAAGTCAAAACTTAATTAATTACTGGACTTGTGCAAGACTATAGTTCATTCATTACCAGACTTATGCAGGTTTAAACTTAATTCATTGCCAAGCTTGTGCAAGTCTAAATGTAATTCATTACTGGACTTGTGCAAGTCTAATCTTAATTCATTACCAGACTTGTGAGAGTCTAAACTTAATTCATCAGCAGACTTGTGCAAGTCTAAACTTAATTCATTGCCAGACTTGTGCAAGTCTAAATGTAATTCATCAGCAGACTTGTGCAAGTCTAAACTTAATTCATTACCAGACCTGTGCAAGTCTAAACTTAATTCATTACCAGACTTGTGAAAGTCTAATACCCCCTCCACCCAAGTTCTGCATTTCTGAGTTTCCCCCCTTCCATTTCTGATTTTCATTTCAATCTCACCTCAGGTGGCTTCAATCTCACCCAGCGTGCTTCCCGAAAATAATATCTTGTACCTCGCCTCGAAAAAATTCTAAAAAATACTCGTGAAGCAACTCTGTTTCCATCAATAAGGTAACTCTCCACGAGTCACCAATAAATGCTCTGTAATGCATTTAATAAGTAACAGATAAACAGTATCAGTAACGTGTATATTTTGTGGAATTACAACAAACATGATTACAACATGCATTAGGCCACATAAGTCTGGAGAATATTTTGTAAATTTGATAATGCCAGTCTATTTCAGATATTGTCCCAAATAATTTATCAGAGTATTTAGTTACAAAGTGTAATTTCCTTTGTATATATGTGGAAAAAAAGGTTTGAATTGTAGGCCAAAAATAATGATGAAGAGCATCCCAGCGTGTAAATCCTGCTCCTCTCAGTTCAACACTGAATCCTGCATTTATCTCCAGAAGTGCAATACTCAAACAGATAAACAATTCAGAATATTCTGAATAACATATTTATTCCAATGATGCTAAGCATCAGGGAACATTTTCAAAAGAGTGGGTCTTGCACAATGGTTGCATCACACAGGAAGGATACTGCGCAAAAGAATCTATCTCTTAGCATAAGATCTGTAAATCATAATAATACTAACTCACACAGTAGTCTCCAAGACTGCATCTACACTGAATTGATGTACAAATATACATATATGTCACAAAGATGAGAAAAAGGGGTGGATCTAGCTAGAGACAATTACTTGACAGCTTGCTGAGATGGTTGCATTACTGAGACTTAATCCTGTGAGTAAATAAAATTGATACTGTATCCATCACAACACATGTTGGCTTGCTGTTGTGTTTAATTAACTGTCTGCAAACAGATCTGTTTACTGATCTGTTTGTGTACTTGAGGGGGAGGTGGCCCAAACTGATACAACATGCCTTTCCTTTAAAGATAAAAGTTTACTTTCATATACAACGTATGTGTCAATATATAATCTCTAAATAATCCCTAAGCAAACAGATTACATGCTTACAGTTTCTAGGAAAAATATGAAAGTAAATTATGAACAAAAAGCAAATTTTCATGTTTTCTACAGAAAATGTTTCTGAAGAGACAATACATCGCGTGTTTAATTTTTCTTCTCACTAATTTGCAGGAGACCACACCAAATTGGTCCATTGCTTACTGATAAACGACCGTGCATTTAAAAATTATTTTCACAAGAAAACACTTGATTTTGAGCAAAGTTCAATAGTATCAGATTCATGTGCTAAGATCTTATCATGGCTCCTGCAAATAGTAGAAACATTAATGCTGTTCCTGGAATATCTAATACCCAAAGGCTACTCCCAAAGAATTACCAATTTTCTTGGGTACTGTGGTTGTTGAAGGAGCCTATCCTAATGGCTCGTTCACATTGCAAGGAACCGGGACCGGGAACGGGAACAACTGGACCGGGACCAGGAACGGGACTGGAAAAATGGGTATAGAACCCATTTGCAAATTTCTGTTGCCGTTCCCGGTCCCCCTGCCGTGCAGTGTGAACATTTTTGTATAATATATACAAACCCATTTTTCCCGTTCCCGGTCCCGGTTCCGGTTCCGTGCAGTGTGAACGAGCCATAAGTCGGACAGGTTTTGCACTCATTTTGGGACTGAGTTGTTGGAGCATGTTTATTCTAAGCAGAGTGTGAGGCCACGTTCTGAGTGCAGGGCTATGAATCTCAGAAATTGTCAGGTGGATAGAAGTAAGTGAATCTTGCTCAATTACATTCATAGAACAGATCAGAGTAAATCAATATCAAATATAAACATCACCAGTAAAACTAGAACACGAACCATAAATTAGGAATCCGAGTCCCAGAAATACCACAACCTGATACATTCGGGTTTTGTCAAGGAGAAAGGGTTGAGAAAAAAATTCTTCAAAAATTGCACCCGGTGTACCGTGAAAAAGGTACCCGCACCAAAAAGGGAGGGTGGTCGTTAAAGCACTACCTCCACCCCTTAAACCTTAGGGGCAGAGGTCCTTATCAGTTCCCTACTCTCCTTAACTTGAGCCTTCAACATCTGACCACCATCTCCCCTTCTACTTTTTCCCCTTAAATCCCCCCCCCCCTTAAATAGAAAAGAAACATAAGATTTGATTTAATTTAAAGTTTGAAATGTTACAAAACTATTGAAAACTAAAATAAGACAAAATATTTGATACATTATATGATATTAAAAAGTCTGATTATTTTTGTTTTGGAAAAAAATTAAAATAATCAATACTTTAATTTTATTTATCTTTCAAAACAAAATATAATCTCAAATATTTTCAAAACTTAAAATTCAAAGAAATAAACATTAATATTTATATTTAAATTTTTTTAGTTTTATAATATTTGAAACTGTAAATTAATTTAAAATGTATGTTTCTTTTTGATTTTAAAGGGATTTAAGTGATGGTGGTCAGATGTTGAGGGCTCAAGTGGGGTAGGTTTGTAGCATTAAAAATGCACCAGTGTCAGGATATAATGGGAGGCTGTTTCAGCATGTTACACCGGTCGGGATTGAACCCAGGACCTTTTGCTCTTCCCTGTGTAATGATCTGTCACATAATCTGACAGAAAGGCATATGGTAAAAAACCAGAAATACCACATCGAGACAGATTGTCTAGATCTATATTTCTAACTGCAATCAGATCAACGATCGTCTGTTCCTGTTTCTGTTGAAAATGGTTAGTAGAAAGTTCTCGGTGCAACTTATTTTTTACCGAGTATAAAAACCTTCGACCTTTCTCCGTGACAATTAGAATAACATTACTCGCCAACAAACTGTACAAAGTAGAAATCACCAAAATCACTGTTGAAAAAGAGGTGATTGTTGTGAGAAAAGTCGTAGAGGCAAGTGCTTCATCGAGAAAGGTCTCGGGGTAAAACAGCTTTGTACCGAGATAATACTCGACGACAAAAAATTATCCCTAGAACTTTCTCGATAATATTTTCAACAGAAACAGCAACAGCAACAGCAACCGACGGTTTCCCGAGCCTCACTGGAGTTGACATTTCACTTTATTGTAACACTCATAATTCTGTAAGATTGACATTCGAGTTTTTCCATAATTGACTTTAGATTCTGTAGATTCTACAGAGAAGAACTAAAAAAATCCAACAGCAAAATGTTACCTCCACCAGGAGTTGAGCCCAGGCAGCTATGATTTTCATTTCCTGCCTGCTACTGTCTGAGTCAATTCTCATATTTGCTCGAAGTCTCAGTCTATTTGATCCTTATGTAGTCATGCTATATTGATTCAAAAATATATCTAAGTCCAAGAATCAATAGAGCTTGTCCAGTTGGTTACACGGACGATTATGTTTTCACAGATGTCTGTCCATTTACAGGAGGAGGATATGCTCTGGTCGTGAGCCAAATCCTGTCCTAAATCCTGTCTAATGGGAGATACCCTCTGTGCTTAATGGGAGGTACCCTCTGTGCTATCCGAAGGGGTGTGGGGGTACCCCTAGACTGTACAGGACAGTGGATTTCCTTGAGACAGGCTACGCCACGGGCAGTACACCTTTTGTAATAAGACTTTGTTGTTACTACTAGTTACACTCAAAGTCAGGAAAACTCAAACATTTTCTTATTCATCTGCACATGTTCATCTATGAAGATAACCTACACAGACATCAGTGACAAGTGCCAATCATTATCTTTTCAAGCTTGGATATATATGTCTACGCATTATACTCGAAGAAATAACTAAGAGACCATCATGAATTTCAAAAAACTGTTGCCTTTTTGCCTGATATTTTTACAAATTTCCACCAGTGAGTGCAGTGGAGTGGTCAAGAGAAAACTGCCAGACTCTACCCCAGCTCCGGCATTTAATCCTCTTGGCAAGGTATTAATCCTACTCACATATTTGCAAGTAGTAAAGTATTGACATTTTCAGCAATTGGTGGTAGCTTAATAATTTTGAAGTTTTTCACCCATTTCTTTCAGTCCTGTTGTACATGTCATTCTGAAGTTCTGAATGTAGATGACTTCTTTAGAGCCCCCTATTGCTGTAAATGCAATGAAGACGACTGTGGCTGTGGTGTGAGCTACTTTAGAAGAAGTCAGGGATCTGCGCCAGTCTGGTCTGGACTTACCGTGGGATATTGTAGACCTTGTGGTTGTGAATGTGGTAGTGGCTTGATCAGTGGTGGTTATGTTGTGGCATATTGTCATAAATGTGGCTGCGCTTGTGGCTCAATATTCCTTGAGAAATCCCAAAAAGTAGGATGTTTTCCATGTAATTGCGGGTGTGGTATCCACGACACTGGGAAAGGTTATGCCCGATGCACTATTTGCCAACAGCATGCTCCAGGTTGTTTCTCATCTGCAGCAAGAGTCTCTCTTCAAAATGGAAAAATGGAACTACAAGTAGGAGACCGAGTTGAAACACTCAGTGGTAAGATTTTCGGTCTCTCTGATAAACCCGAAAAAACAGGAAATTAGGAATAGTGTTTCCACGCTACCACCTTATTTAACCCAATCAATTTGAATTTGAATTTCATCTGATGCAAATTGTCAACAATAGGTGTCTTTCAAAACAAGCAGCAATGTTGAATACTTCGGTTGAGCTAGTTTTTCATGATACACATTTCTGTCAGATTATCTGACAGATCTTAAGTTACACAGAACAAAATATATTTCGTCAAATTTGTCCCCAGTGGGGTTTGAACTCACAATCTCTGGATCATCACTCTAATGCTCTGCCAACTGAGCTAAGTTACTATTTGGTTGTCTGTGTGAATTATTAAATCATGCTCTATTGACTCTAGAAATGAACAAAGTCCAACCTGTGAAGTGATGCATAAAACAATCAACTCTCCTGCCCGACAGATTCGTGACTAGCTCAGTTGGTACAGTAGGAGGTCAGGAGGTCATGGGTTCAAATCCCACTGGGACAATTTTTGACGAAATTTATTTTGTTCTGTGTAACTTTAGATCAGACAGAAATGTGTCACAACTCTACAAACAGGTCCTATGTCACAGTGACCCTAAAATGGCAAAACTACAGAAACGGCAATGTAGTCATTTGATTTGCGCTAATATAGCTCTACGCAGAGGTTGGTACAGTCATAAATGTGACTTGATATCCTTTGATATAAACTGATGTGAGACCCTTGTCCCAGGGATGAATTTACTGAACTATTCAGAAGTGTGGCAAATGATGCTTATGAAGCACGGTTACAGAAACAAAAACGAACTTGACAGACTTGCATGTGCAGTGTTTGGTGTGATTAGATCGGCCTTTTCACACCTAAACATTCGCGGTCTTCCGTAATTATACAATGTTGTCAGATCTGCCAGATCTGGCATTTTTTTGCTTCAGTTTAAGATTTATTTTCTCATACATACCTTGACAAGCCAGTTCTATTAATACATCTATATTATTAATTACAAGTTTTAATGGCATACTCTACCAAAATTATCAGTAACTACAATAAATGCAACAGAGGAAAAATAAGGAAAGATGGAATTGCCAGATCTGTCAACTTTGTGTTGCTGGCAATGTAGGAAAAACTCGAATGGCAGGGAAAATTACAGTAACTAAAATAGGGCTTGATCCTAGAAACATGCGGCCCAATCTCAAGCACCAGAGCAAGGAATACGGAACAGTCGTTCCCTTCTCCATCTCCGTCGGCTCTACATGACATATTCGAGTTTTTCCTGATGAAGATGCATTCTGTAGAATTCTATGGAATTCTATAGAATGTGATAAATCACTGAAGCATGAATTATGATCCATTTAAATGTTGTTCATGTTGCCCGTGTCTCTGTGGTACCCTACTAGCACCTCTAACTGTCAAGCAAGAGGTAGTGAGTTCAAATACCTTTTTTTCCAAATTTTGTTTTAAATTCTGTAGAATTCTACAGGATCTCATTAGGAAAAACTCGATTAGCGTATTCTTAAAGCAATGATCATTAGAGTTATCTAACTAAGGAAGTTGTAGTTGGAAATTTGAAAACAGGCAAATATTGCAAACTTCAGTACTTCAGTCAAAACCCTCACGAACATCAGCAGAATTCAACAGCCCAAACAATAGTCTTATCAATGCCACCTATCTCACCCAAACCTTGAGCCTAAAATGGAGAGTATTAATTGTATTTGGGATGAATGCGTGGCCTAATTGCACAAGCTTCTAATAGATCTACTTTCAAAACCAGCTCTGACAAAAAACCAACCAGTTTTATTTTTAAATGTTACATTATAGTAAGGTTACAAAATAGGTATTAATAATAATGTTGTGAAAAAGTTAGTGTATTTGATCAAAGATTCCATATAAAAATGTGTTAGAGTTGACATTAAACATGAAGAAATCTACAGAAAAAATGTCCATCAAACCAAATTGGTTAGCTTAATGCTATTTATGTTATTTAGCTTCTGGCAACATTAGATTTAGTGAAGTGAAATCATTTATGAAGAAAGACCATGCAACTGTAACCATGTACAAGTCAATAAGAGCATCTGGCAAAACTATCAGGTTGACAGGAAATCATCTAATTTACTCAAGGAGATATAGTTTGGATAAATTTAATTTCATGTAAGTATCTAATGTTCAAATTAAATCAATCAATGTTAGTTCAAAATCAAAAGGTTTATTATTTCAAACTATAATTTCAAAATCAAAAGGTTTATTATTTCAAACTATATTTCAAACTATGCAAATATTCATCAGAACACAATGTCTCATTATTTTCAGATATGCAGATGAAGTTTCAATTAATGATGAAGTATTGGTAATGAAAAACAGTGATTTTATCCCTGCAAAAGTGACAAACATATCCACTTCCATGATGCAAGGTAATATTTCTCATGTTGTTGTGGTGATGTAATTTAATTTATGTCCATGAATAAAAAAAAATCTCTATTCCATTCAAGTTATTAATCATGTATTAACATTTAACTTTGTCCAGGTGCCTTTGCCGCTGTGACTGTGGACGGAAATATTGTGGTAGATGGTATATTGGCTTCTTGTTATGCTTTTCCTGACCATGATTTTGTTCATTTTGGAATGACACCAATTCACTTGTTTCCTTGGTTTCTGGAATGGATTCTAGGTGATAACAAAGGTTCACCTGTGTTTGTTGAAATTGCCAAAAATATTGGAAAATTCATATTACCACTTAATCTCTATGAATTCATGGTAAATATGTAAGCACAATGTTCAACCTGAGGTCATTCAAATAAGACAAATGTCTAGGTGATAAAATCTGTCATAAACATTAAATCAACTAAATGAAATTATTTTAGGTTATGTGAAAATTGTAAAATTAGTTTAAACTATGGCAACATATTTTTGGGTGAAAATAAAAATAATTAGTAACAGTGCTGATGGCATTTTGTTTCTTCATACTGACAATCACACCAAATACTGGACCATATGACTGAGCTTCAGTGACCAGCAGGTTGAGATGGGGGTTCCTAATAGTATGGTAGGGTCAGGCTGGGTACCTTTCTGTCTGACATCTCAGGAGATTCTTAGCACTAATTTGTCCTGATGTGAATGACAAGAGAAACAAAAAGCAAACATTAAAATAATTTAAGACTACCAAATAATGGTACAGTAATAAGTAAATGCCTCCAATACCATTAACACATCTGTGGGTGGACCGTTTTAATGATTATCTGGAGCAAAAACAGTTACCAAGCATTGACATTTTACAAGCCGAAGATCTATCCCAGATTCAAAACATACACATGGAAGTTTGTTCGCAAAACCAGTCATGGATGATAAAGGCATTCGAAATGCTACAGAATTTTGTAAAAAAATGAGAGACAACCTTTAAATTAACCCTATTTTATGCTTTAGTGATCTTTCAGATTCTTCGAAATTGCTGAATTCAGTGAAGTTTTGTTCCATTTAGGGTAATGAAGTATCATATTCACATGACAATACAATATGTGGGGATTAATGCAATACTTCTCTATAGTCCCTGAGAGCTGCTTTGAACACACATTTTAAACTAAGTTGCAAAATAAACGTCCTGAATAGAGAGTGAAGAAGAAGAAGAGCAGCCAATTTCAGATGAAGATCTCCCGCATAATCACAATGAAAGAGACACTGAAATGGCCAACCAAGGCAGAACTTAAGATACACCTGGTAAGCTTGATCTGTGTATCAGTATAATTATCTTAAAGTTAAAATTACTTACTTAAAGTTACTTTAAACCTTCAATATCACAGAAATCACAAGTTCAAAATGACTCACAAAGAGTTTTTTGCCAGGTTAACCAATTTAGTCAATTGAAACCTCCTTACTTAGCCTGAGTAAGCTGCAAAAATATCAAAAAGAACTGTGGCAATGACCAAAGGGAAATATTACTTAGAAAAAAGACAAAGCTTTCAAAAATATAAAGTATCATTACCAAATTAGATGGGGAATGTTTTGAGGCAAGACCTATTGTGTATGTAACATCCCACGGGTCAGAAAATTCTCCTAAAAGTTACTCTGTCAAATGCCCAGAGACAAAGAAGAAGTTTGGTGAACTTGCTTATCCATTTGTAAATACACCACAACAATCAATGCAAAATAGCCACAGTGCCATCCCAAATAAGTTTAGGAAACCTGCACAAATACCTCCTGTCAATAATATTACAACAGCAGATACTCAAAACTTTTAACTAGTTGGCCTATTTTCCTTATTGCTCAACAGGATGGTCCTTTACATGATTTCATCAGAGCAATGAAAGAAAAAAAGAAAACTCACATATGACTGCCACATTTTGAAAAAATGTAGAGGAGTTTGTTATGAAATAAAAACATTACACCATTTACCCATTATACATGTTCTTTATTTTCATGGCTTTTGGGGAGACAAATTGCTAAACGTCGGTAAACGAGTCACCGCTTGTATAGAATAATCGATGTGAAGGTGGAACAATCAAGTCCATGTTGTAGACTTATTTGATTATATTTTTCTATGAATAGATTTTTACACATTTTTTTACAATTTCCGACACCTTGTCGGCAATGAATTAATTAGCAAAGAATGAATTTTCTTTCTGACAAAATGGTTTCCGATGAAGGTAACTTTTGACGATTTTTAATTTTGCATGGTTACAGCTGTTACAAAAATCTTTGAAATCAGCGCAGATTGTTGTTAAAAATGTCCATCTTTATGTAATTATTCGAGTTTTTCCTAAATTATACAAAATCGGCAACGTTGCCAACAAAGGCTCACACGGGGAAAAACCACAAAAAATGTCTCTACTACAATGATTCTGCAGTTCAAAGTTTGGGTCAATCTTAACTTTAACATGTTGTTGTCAGCCATTATGAAAAAATACTGTCATGGTGCTACCTTTTGAAATTTGAATGATCATTGACAACGTGATAAATCTAGGTGATTGATGAAGGCTATTAAAGGTTTCCTCTGTTGATTTTTGAGTTTTGAGTTTCAAGTTCTTAGAGAGTTTTTCCCTGTAGTGAGGGCTTGGAGGTCCCAGAAGTGAAATTCTGTACTCCTTGATGCTATGACATTTGCTGCTGTAATTCATCGTGTGTAACTGTTGGGCCAAATAGCACCAGAAAATTTTGTAATAAATCTTAAAGTTTGGAAAATCATTCATCCTGTGACCCCAGTGTGAAGGGGACATTTTTTATTTGATCGAAAGCATTTACTAAATTTTAAACAGAGAAAAACCCATAAAGTTGGGATGTATTCTTTTGCATTGTTACATATCCCAGTCTCTCAAAGTAGCATACTCAGTTGATGAGACTCAGTTTACATTACCAAACAGACAAAGGTGAACATTTTATATTCCCCTATGAGAATTGTAATACGCGTGAGTGAACAAGCTAATAATGTAAAACAGGCATGGGACTTTGATGCCCAAACATGTGAGATTTGTTTGGCAATTCATCATCGGCTGCTAACAGGTTAATAATGCAAGATATTTATGATAGATTGTGAAAGGTACATCCTGCAGATAGTTGAGGACACATATAATTGAAGACACTTAATAAAGATAATTAAAGACACTTCCTACATCAGTATTTACCATCCAAGTGGGGGTGACATATTTCCTTCCCTCAGGCCTCTTTTATTCTTCCTTCAGCAGATCAACGCTTCTGTTCACCACGCATCACACTTTTAGTCATTCACACCAAAATTGTTGTGGTCCAAACTGGTCTGCAGCCGCAGCCTTAATAGTGAAGGTCTGTGCAGAGAGACCACTCAACAAAAATATTTCCAGTTGGAGGCACACCAACCATGACTCCCATACCTGTTCATCATAACACGGGAAGAAGTGAGGCTGCGCTGGGGCTGGGGATGGGGATAGTGCTCATTGCTGCCTTAATCTTCCCACTTGAAGTGATTATATCCTTTCCATCCACTGATCAGGGTTCCCTATTCCAGAGATTATCCTTCGTGGGATACAAATCCTGTAGTCAAAAACGGAACGGGAGATTTACAGAGAGCATTAGCTTGCAGTCCAAATTCAGTGATTTTTTCCTATCTCAGGGTTTCTTGTTGAAAATGACACAGTAGATTATTACATTTTGTAAATTCTAGTGAAAAAACTGTAAAATGCAAGTCGATTTGGTTTTGTTTGCTACATTTTTAAAATGTTGATTTGCAATTGAATTTTCCAAAAATTTTCCAAAAATGTTTTAACCCACAAATCCTTTGCTCAGTTTAATTGCAATCCTTGACATTGTGTTACAAAAATTAAGTGTTTCTGACTCTTAAAGTTGAGAGAAAAGGTCTGAGAATCATTAACTACAAAAAGGGGATTGATTCCCGTGACACGGTTCTGAGCCAAACAAACTTCGTTTAAGGTGACACAGATGCTTGGGCAGATTGTTAGATGTGAATGATTGTGACATTTCAATGATTTAAAGATATTAAAATGGTTGCTTTTATCAGAAATTAAAATCTGAGAATGAAATAGAATCTACTAAATCTTACCATATATTCTGTGCATATTGAGAGACAAATCGACACAACTTTCCAACACTGTGCCGTACTGTAAAAACCGAAAATGAACAGCAGATATTTCATATATTCCGTTGTTTTACTTTTGCAAACATGGAACTTTGGTTGTGCTGAACCATACCAGAAAATAGGTGAGAATTACAGTTATTATATTGATCAGCTAAATGTAATTCATGTAAGTAATTTTTCATGGTGTTGATTATATTGTAAATTTAAGTGTTGATAATTTTTTCTTTTACCAGCTTTGTATGACGAGATTTTAGCAGTAAGTATTAATTTCATACCATCTGGATGAAGAGTAGACTCCTTTTCTGTCCATTCAGATTAAAAATACTTTAATCAGAATTAGATGTCCGAAGAAAGATCAAAAACTCATTATAATAGTCTTTCCATTTTAAAATTGTATTTTAAATCTGTTGAATTTGCTGAATTATTTTGCTACCAGTATTTGTACCACACTACGGATACAGACTTTGTTAGTGGCTAGTTCGGTGTCTGCACATGTGCAGAAAACACTTCCTGTTTACAAAATCAGTCAAATCAACCATTTTATTTCAAATTGTCAAAAATGTTGTTGGGTATATATTGGCATCAAGAAGGTAGGCTCAATATAATTTCCTTTTTAGTATAAATGAGTTTCAATATATTTGGTGAGAAACTGCCATTGTGGTAATGTTGGTTCATGGATGGTAAAAAATGGTTGAATTTGTTTGAATTTCGTGCAATTTTTCCTGGAAAAGTTTAACACTCCTTCAATACTTAATTCAGATCAGTTGGTGGCTAATATATTTGTGCACTGGATGAGAGGTAAAATATTCAGTGTGACAGTAACCTGAAAGTGAGGAAATTAACACAATTTCTAGTCACCAAAGTAGTCACTATAGTAGTCACTAAATGCATTGTTGTCTATGTAAAATTTGCTAGTTACTATTGTGTAATCACTAGTGACTAGTATCTAACAAAGTCCGTATCTGTAGTGTGTGTACACGTGTAATGCAAGTAGTAATTAGTACTGGTATATTGAAATTTTGTGCACAGGTATATATTTCCAAATTGACGCAGGTGCGTAATTCATATTGGTATTTTTTAAAAAAGAAGACCTATACTTCAAATAATTTGACAAATTAAACAAACGAAAAATGGAAAAACTAGATTTTCACACACACTGTGTTCACACTCTTTTTAGGCATCAGTCAGAATTGGATACTCTTCTGTCAGGCAATACTGCGCTATTTTTTTAGAAATGGAACATTAATTGCTACACCTGTGTTTGTACTGGAGGCACCAATCCCCAGACCCAGGGGGATCGCGTCTGGGTCTGCTGCCACTGTCCCTGCCTCCATCGAACTTACCGTTTACAAGAGGGTCTGGTTAAATCCCAGTGCACTCCAAAATGTGCATGCAACTCTGGGTATAATGCGGGTAATCAAGGTTTTCCACACATTTTGTTTTGATTTGACTTGTGGAATATTGGTCATTATAATTCACAGGCTTTAATGCCAATTTATTTCACAACAAATGCAAAAAAGAGATGTACCATGAAATTGAGTGAAAATTTCGAAAGCTGGTGTAACAGGTTGAGAATTAACTCATGCGAAAACTTGAGGAGAGGAGCGAAACCGCAACTGTATTTGGCTTCCGTTGGCCAAAAGAGCATCATTCCATGTCTCAAACATCT
>JBCAUG010524635.1:0-14981 GCA_038406175.1 Haplosyllis leylae | reverse complement strand
TCGGAACGTGATCCATGCATGATCCTTGCATAGATTTTGGCGGGAAAGTCTGAGGAGATCTCTGAGGTACGGAAAGTTGCTCTTTGGCCCAACGGAAGCCAAATACAGTTACGGTTTCACTCCTCTCCTCAGAATTCGCAATAGTTTATTTGCAACCTGTTACAAAGAGGAAAGTGGTCGTGCACAAACAGCTTCGTTCTTAAACTAACTGTAGTGAAAATATTGAATTATTTATCTTTAAATTAAAAATTTTAAGTTTAAAACCCACAATGATCGAAGTGGAAAGTGGTGTTTAAGATAGAACTTGCACTAGTCCTTTGAAATCTGACATTTCTATTATTGCAAGTCGTTAGACTTAAATTTAACAGTTCTTTAGATGGAGTTGCTGGTCGTATCAAGCCCGGCTTGGTAATTGAAATAATAGTTTGTAGCCTTAGGATATTCTAAGTTTTGTCTCGTTCATTTTTTGGTAAATTGTTGAAAACCAGCATCGACATTTTGTCTCAAAAGAAAGAGAATTCTTTGCACACTGTTGGCAATTTACTGATCTTTTTAGCGTATGTTAATGTAGACTTTTTTGATTAAAATGTGCTCTAGTTAACCGGTCACTACATCAGTAAAAAGCCTGGTACATGGTGTTTGCAAACAGGATTTATCAATCAGAAGAGCATTAATTCTCCATTAGGTGTAGGATATCAGGAACTCTTTGTAACCGTACATTTAGCAGTATTTGCTCTCCGTGAAAGGGAAGGGTAAATGTGTACCCTGTCGTTTAGCTGGGGCAGAGAGTACGAGAAAAAAAACGGGAATAAAACTTTAGGAGTTGAGTTTGAATGAATGAATGGCTCACACACGTGCAGTGAACCATGCTATCCCAGTTGAGGTCCCAGAGGTCAGACTTGCTTCTTTTTACGATATGTGATGTGCTTGTCGTCTCAATTGTTGCAACATCTTTTTCTTTTCCTGAAGATAATATTATGTTTATACTTAAAAAAGACCACCATTTAAATTCTGCCTCATATAGAGGTATATGAAGTCTAATGAGGGCAAATGGTTGCTCTTTCAATGCGGACGTCGTTGCGTTAAAATCACCATTCAGTCATAATTCATCACGGCTTGATCAGCTCCCACCAAATGGAAAGTTTTATTGCGTTAAAAACCTGATCTACAACCATTTACGTACTCTACTGGAACAAGCATTTCTGTGGAACAGTACTGTTATCAGGACTGGTTTATATTAAGATACAGTTATCACACAATATACCCTTGGTTCAAGATCAGAAAGTAGACACTCATTCCAAGGACAAATTAAATGGTGAGGAAATTTTAATAGGCATATATATAATTGATGAAATATATAACTGAATCCAGCAGCGATAAACTTTCTGCAGCAGTTTACAATGAAATTCTGTGAAATGGAGCCTTACAGAACACAGACAGTATCTGAAAAGTATTCTCAGAAAACTATGAAGATGAACTTTTTGGACATCTCCAAAAAACATGGAAAAATTTGCATTGTGAACAAAATTGTATAAATTAATATTTATGACATTTTAATATTTTGTGTCATTGAATGAAACAATAAATAAGGCATAAATATCAGTGATTCATTGTGACGTGGGATTTGAGTTGCTCAAATTATGTGGTTCCTATTTGTGATTCCCACTAGCAGTACGTATTTGGCGTATTTCAAGGCCTTTTTGGGGAGATGGTTGTCGTGAGAGAGACCATGTCTTCCTCCGTGTCCGTCTTCACACACAACGGTAATAAATGTGCCTATTACTAGGTATTGTTCATTTGATAAAAAGTATATTTTTCTCGAATAGTTTTGCAATGATTTTCAACAGGTATTGCAGGGAAAAAGGATAAAATGTTGGCTTGGGAACCTATGTCAGAGATAATGAACAACAAACATGCAAAAACACTAGATAATAAATGATATTCATTTCTTTAATTGCATAACGTCAGAGTTTGCACAAGTCCTTTACAAGTGAAAGATTGCATCTAAGTCCTAAAAAAAGCAAAAAATTTATCAAACTCCCCACATGCACGTGGAAACTTGTCAAAAGAGAACTTTTCAGAGCACTGGGTGTATTGATTTTTATTTGTCATGATCTGAAATTTCCCAAGTGGTTGCCAAGGTGACATGAGGAGATCGTCCAGAGAAATATGTCATTGTTTGTCTGTCAACCTTTTTGTGGATTACCTGCTTCCACTTCATAGGAATATTCAAGTTAAACAACTTCAACAATTGTATCTTTTGTGCCCAAATACTTCTCGCATTGGTGAAAGTTATTTTAAAATGAAGACAAACCACAAGAATATTTGGTAAGGGCTGCTTGATGAGACACCCAAATACTCTTAGACTAAATGATGGCCGGGTTTATTGAAATTAATTGCAACTGTCTGACAGAGCAGCGCTTAGAAATGAACTTTGGGCATGGCAGTCTCTCTAAAACCTTTGTCTGTATACTTGTCTTTATTTTGGAGCGAACCCTCAGGGTTGTGACAGACATAAAATAACGGTTTCACGTTAAATAGCACCCGTATGGCGTAAAATGCCTTGAAGCTTGATTCCATGTACGTTGCGACATCCTTTTAACTTATTTACCACTGACTAATTATCTTTTCGGACATGTACACCATTATCCAGGTGATTTTAAACTTTCTGTGCGTCCTGAACTTTTTACTTTCCTTTGTAAAATGTATCATAATTTACTGTAATTATTGTTGGGACCAGGTTCAAATTGCTACAAGTTTCTATGTTCAGCACTAAGGGTTATTATTCAAGTTGTGACTGATGGTTTCATGGGTCCGTTAATAATAATAAACACACGTGTGTAGCTTTGCACAAAAATTGATTAAAATTGGTACGAGAATTTCAACTGAAGCGCATGCCTAAATGAAGTGCGGTTAGTTATTCAAGAATGGAATTGATTATTTAACATTCTCATTAGAAATAAATTATTTTTCTTTTCTTTCAGACTTAAGAAAATCTGTTACAAATTTCACTGGTACAACAATTAAAAGTGACGATCTAGAGAATGAAGGCTTTTTGGAGGCGACAACACGAAGTTGGCGGACAACTGAACAGACAGACAATCAAATCTTACCTACCACAAAGACACCACCGTCCTTTCTGATCACTTTCAATGATTCATTTGGGGCAAAGCCTGGACCAAATTCTGTAACCACCTTCCCGGATCCACCACGGACTAGTACCACTCCAGCTCCACCAGAGGGCTCTGGGGATGTGGATGGTGCTCTGTTTTCATCAGGGGATATCGATGGTGAAATTATCAAAATAGACGAAGGTACTTTGGGCAGCCAAGTCCCAGATGGTGGCTCGAGTTCGGCAGTCGATCAGATGGCGAACACAACGAATGAAACAGACGCCACGACAATAGAGGACGGTGGCTTCGGCGCCATCGATTCTACAGAAACCGTGACGTTGGTCACTAATAACACACAAGATGACGATATGAGCAGCATTAGTCCCGTAAATGAGACCGTAGAGACAACAGAAGTGGAAAAATCTACCTGGAAATACATCACACAAGAGGTTAGAGTTTCAAAGGATCTAATTTAGATACCTTTTTGGTAAGTTTCCAAATCATTGGCGGATCCAAGGGGGTGCCGGGGACCCACCCCTGTCTCG
The DNA here is from genome assembly GCA_038406175.1 of Haplosyllis leylae. Taxonomy (NCBI): domain Eukaryota; kingdom Metazoa; phylum Annelida; class Polychaeta; order Phyllodocida; family Syllidae; genus Haplosyllis; species Haplosyllis leylae. Next base: position 11,323 of record JBCAUG010524635.1, on the reverse strand, counting down.
GTACAACTTATTCCATTTTTTCGTGCAGTGTTTGGAAATAATTGGCAAAAATAATAGCTTGTACCCCCACCTTTAGGGTTGACACCCCCTCCTCTGGAAAATCGTGGAACCGCCATGCATTGCAAATTGTTTTAAAACAATGTTGATGGTCATCAGAAACAGTGCTGACTATCTGACTATCACACTATGGTGATATCAGCAAACTGGTCCATGGTACTGTGATCTTCATGAAGAAGGAAAGTAACTTCAATCTTAAAGGTAAAGAATCTGTTATTATTATCTAAAGTTTTGTTTTTACAACTTGTGTAGGATGAGGACCCGACAACAACTGATTCTCTCGAAAATGTCACGTCCACTGAATTATTCAAAGAAAGTCGGAGCACGGAATATAGTGAAATGACTAGTCAGTCCTTCGATATCCAGTATAGTACAGCAACTTCAGTTGATGTAGATGACAGTAGTTTGGGCAGAACCACAGATTCCACTTTTGAAATTGATGAGTTAATTCCAGTTAATCCATTGACCACAAGAAAGAATAGAATTGATGCAAACACAACTCCAACACCAATGGCACTAACGACGGAGGAAGGATCAGGGGATGTTGAGACTGGACTTCATAACAAAAGCGAACTCTTTGAATTCAGCACAGAATCACTTGTATCTGGGGATGATGGCGAGGAAACAACTACCGACAGCTTTCCAGACACAACAGCCTCTCCGACTTCTGTGAGTACAGGAGAAGGATCGGGTGACATCAACAGTGGATTCTTAATAACGGACGAACTATTCGGAATCAGTACTGAATATCCTCACGAAATAACTTCTGTTGTTCATGATATATCAACCATGACATCGGACCAGGCTCTAGATACATCTGTTCTACCACCAGATGATAGTTCGGGAGATGTAGATGGTGCTATTTCCACAGATAAGTTCTTTGATAAAAGCACTGAATCGTCCGAAATGACAACATTCGCTGAAGTTAGCTCAGCTGCAACCACCGATGTAGATGATGGGGAGCAAACTACTTCAGAAATCATGACATCAGAGGAGCAAACTACTTCAGAAATCATGACATCGGAGGAACCCTTCAGTACAATAGGTTTTCATGAAAGTTCTGTTTCAGAAGATGAAACCACTGTGTTTAGTGTTGACATATCAACCCAGTCAACTCCACAGACCAGTGATATTTCAGATGTTGGAAGTGGAGATAGTAGTGATGATATGTCGCTGGATATGCTGACGACTCAAGAACACGTCATATTTGATTTATCAACCGGTGGAGTCACCACAGAAGATGTTGGTACCAGCAAAATGGCTGTACAGGAGATGACTACAGACTCGTTTGCCTCACAAATGAAAACTACCAATGATTCTGTGGAATCAACGTTTTTACAAGACATTGAGGAGATCACAACGGAGTCCTATGAAGATACAACGCTTGAACAAACAGAAAACATGTCTCAGTTCATGTCCACAGGGTTCAGTGTTCCTGACCAAAGTACAGATCTTCCATCCACTGGTATTGAAACAACTTTCCAGTCTTCAGAATTAGAGCAGGACCTTACCACTCAAAATCCAAATGTCGAAGAAATATCTGCTTCTGCAAATGTGTCCACTGACATTCCAGAAATTGACATGGTGACAACAGGGCCCAAAATGGCACATGTCACATCAGCCATCCCTGATAATATCACACCCAAGCTGGTGGAAGCCACGACATACACTAAAGAAACATCAGTTGGTGTTGAAACCAAATCTTCTACAACTGAATTTCCAGATTTTACAGTTGTGGATGAAGTAATTGGAGTGGTAACTGCGGAATCAGTGGAAGGTGTTAAACCAGGAGAACCAACATCTACACCAATAGCAACCTCCAGAAAACCTCTTAGTACCACATCCAGAGCAAGTTCCACTACGTATACATCAGCATCTCCCATCACAAGCACCATGTCAACTACCACATCAACAACTATACGAGCAACCACTGTGCCTAATGTGAAGACTACTAGAGTGGTAACAACTACTGTACCTTCAACACCACCTCCCACAACCATACCTTCAACACAGTTTCTCATATCTACCACACATCCTCCCACAACCGTGCATTCAAATCAGTTTTCCATATCTACCACACAACCTCCAACAACCATTCTTCCAACACAGCCTCCTGTATCAACCACACAACCTTCTACAACGATACCATCAACAGAGGCCTTTGCACCTGCCACACAACCACCCACAACGATAGCTTCAACCATCGTTTTTATTTCGAGCCCAGCTTCGACAACTGTCCCTCCAACAACCCCTCCATCAACTGTTCTCATAACGTCACTTTTTGTCGCGTCCCCATCAACAGCACCTACTTCAGCACCAACATCCCCCAAAACTACAACAACGACATCCAGAATATTAAGTACAATTTTAAGTACTTCTGTGACTGAGGATGGTCTAATTCTCGAAGGCAAAATAAAGATTGTGAATGGTCTGGAGTGGACCGATGAGCTCGGAGATTCCTCATCTGACAATTACAATGAGCTCAATGAGGAAATGAAGACATTGGTAAGTAGGAAGTTATTCCTGAAAACTTTCACATGTAGTCAATGCCAACAGTCACTTTTCTGCACCAAAATAACTTTAACAGTCGACTTTTACATATATGTGTAACACATGATAACCTAGAAAAAAACTACCGTGGAAACAAATTCCTAAATAACCTAATGCTCCAGTTAAAAAGTAATAAATCATCTAAGGAAAATGTAGACTTTGTTTGAAATCATTATGCCAAAGAAAAACACAGTTGTAATTTCCACATGAGTAGTTTCATCAAATTACACAGGCGACTATTATTAAGTTTTCCTTTCTACATCAACGTCCGGAATTTCAAAATGTAGACACAAACTGTAAGGATGTGCATGAAACAGTATATTTGAATTTTACGCTCCGAAACACAAAAAAAAAAAAAAAAAATTACCGAAACATTTCCTTTTCAATGAAGTAATCGCGTGTAGGTTACCTTCCAGTGTAGATTTAGTGCAGCGTGATGTCATCCTTTATGCTTGCCAGTCTTTTTCCTCTCAGAAAAAGTCCAGCTTAAAGCTTGAAGTATAAGAATTCAAGAGTGTGTTCACTTTTCAAAAGTTAAACGCCACTATATCAAAACTTTTCCCACTGTTTTCGTAATTTTGCACCCCTGTCTTTCAGTACAAATTCAGTACATTTTTTATCAGTCAAAAATTCTTAGCGGTTTTTTTTTTTTTTGGTTTATTCGTTCAAAGCACGTCTTGTCAAAATTTCAGCATGCAACTAGTTCTCTCTAGGTGTAATGTTTGAATAATAAATCATAAGTTTCTTTCTGGAGGTGATGCTCACACACAGGAGTTGTTTGTCTAGATAAGTGTTTAAATTCAAAAGTACTCCAAAACAGCATGTCTTGGTTTCACTCATGTATAACACAATTAATGTACTTAAAGCAAAAACTATACAGCCATTATGTGCAAGTGGGGTATGTAATCACATACCTTTCTTTCAGACGTAAATTTAGACTCTCATTTTGTCCTTTTACCTCATGCAGCTGACAAACCTCTTTGCAAAGAGTTCTGCAAGCAGTGACGTTCTCCGAGTGGAAAATATACGTTTCAAGTGAGGAAAATACCATATAATATTAATTTCAAATAATTAAACTAGTTTCAGTAAAAGGTAAGGAATCATCCCGTTTAACATTCGAAGTTTCATGCAAACAATTAACTCACGAAATTGGGTGCAAAGTAAAAAAATAAAGTGAACTTGTTCGTGGGAGATCCCATGTGTCTACGGATCAGCGTAACTCGATGTTCACACTGACCTTTTGCCAATGATATAGCTGGACATTGTTTCTCAGATTTAAACTCAAGTTTGTTGACAGACGTTGAAAATAGTTGCTAGCTGCTGTAATGTGAATGAGATTAAAATCCAACTGGTTTACATGAAACAAATGATTATCGTATAGGAAAAAGATTTCAAAGGCAAACTTCAAAGTTGCCACAGGAGCTCCCAAAAACTTAAACGTTGGTCAGTACCAAATGTGTGCATGCATGTGAATACTGACACTCGGGATCCACCAGCATATTTCATTGAACAAACACCAGGTAGTGAAAGTTTTGCCAGATGGTTCGTAGGGGCGGAAACACAAGGACACGAGAGGGTCTGAGGGTGCAAGGGAAAGGACTTTGAAACATTTTTGCCTGAAACTTCCTCAACAATAGTGTGATTTTCAATTCACTCTCGCTGATGGGCACATAAGCATGAGAGCGCACGAGGGCACAAATATGTAAGGGTGCAACATGGCGCAAAAATTATGTTTTCATGCTCCACCACGTCTGAGTGTAAAAATTTTAAACAACTTTGACCATCACATGATAATTAAGTTAAGGGTTAAGGTGTCCCCACAATCTCTGAGTATCACCACCATTCCATCTACATTTACAGAATGGGGAGTGGCATTCATAGGTCCCCACTACCTTCCAAAAATTTGGGGCAAAACAGGCAAAACCAACCACTAAGGTGTTTCTAAAGAAGCCAGTGATCAATTAGGAAATATGTAATACTGACAATTCTTTATTTCAGGCAGGGCAGTGTCATTGTAGATTTCTATGTTGTTTTATCCGCTAATTCCAAGATGAACGCGACAGAGATAGGCAACGCATTCACAAAAACTTTGCTAAGCCCGGGAGCCCTGGGCAACTATACTGTTGATCCTTCGTATACTTCATTTGAAGGTATGTGCAGGCTTTTTACATCACAGAGGCACAAAGTATGATTATTCCACTTTTTATATCCATTAAAATATTCCTTTAATGGCTTTAATATCAACCTATGAATCGATGTGTGCCGAGATGTTCAGAGAATAAACAGTAATATCGGTATTAACTTCGTGTAAGTGTGTCGAAATTCATTGAATTATTTTAGTGCACGTCTCTTCATATAATGCTTCTCATCTTTATACTCGTCATTATTTAAAAAGAAAAGGGAACTGCTATGATTTCACACATCCAATAAAATTTACATGACTGAAATGCAACTGAAACATAATGTTTAAAAGATCTTAAATTGCCAGCTCTCAGATTACCTGCATAATTTCTTTCCATTGGTTGAAAATGGGTACTTGGTTCAAAACTAGTCTTCTACTGGTAATTCTTCGTGCGTACAGAGGCCTACTCTGGTTGGTTGAAAATTTTAAATACATTTTGAAAGGATCATTGAAATAAGAAAATAAGTGACTGAAGGTTTCTGGTACGTTAATTGTTGTACATTTTCGAGGACATCCGTGTGCACTGTTAGTATACCGTAAAGGACAAATGAAGTTCCCAGAATTCACCTTCTTTGATCCCCAGCCGTGTCTTAATCGTGTGACCTCAAACAGTCTTAAATATTACGGAATTTCCAATTAATTTTTGTTGACAATTACACAAAGTTGGCATTATTTATATTGAGAATCAAGCTATACCGAGAATTCAGTTATTTGCTTCTAAAAGTAGCAAAATAGCATGTCTCATGAAGTTTATGGCAAGTAGATGACAGTCTGTGATAATCTGAGATGCTTTTTTAAGATAATTGCCATTAAAATGCATGGTATTTCTTATGATGAGCCACTACAGCTATCTATCTCATGTCATTTTATCTAGCTCATGTCATTTTATGCCTGTAACTTATGAATGTGTCCTGAAACTGCTTACAAGAGCCAACCACATAAATTTAGGTATCTTCAGTGAACTACTCCCCCCACAGTTGTCATGGTATCTTCCACTAGTCAGTCAAGGACAAAGGGATTCAGTTCAAATTAAGAATGCACACTGTCAACATGTTTAAAAAATAAAATATCATCTGGTGAAAGGTTTTACTCAATATTTAAGTAATTTTGCATTAAAATATACCTCAGTGTACTGTAATATACTGACATTCAAACCTTTTATTATATCACAATTTTAGCCAAAGCAGCTTGGTTCAATGGTTACTGTACTTTCTCAATATATGTGTATGTATATGTGTATGTGTCTGTATAAATGTGCTACAAAGCCTCAAAACATATATGTCAACAGTTTATGTAATTTATTCCTTTTATTTAAGTTATTTTAGGTTTCTACAGTGGAAAGGGCTAAATTAGGGTATATTCTTCCAAATTGTCAGTAGTCCAGTCTGAGAACTCTGTCTTTGTACATCCAACTAAAACAAAGCATTCCAAAGTAATTTCTTGCTGCTTGTATTGTACATCTTCTTTGGCACCAATGTCAATCCAGCTGAATTTGGAAGGATCTGAAATTTCATGTTTAACTGAAATAACCATACTAGTATAGCCATAGTAGTTGCAATAACAACATTTTTCCAACAACTGAAAAGTTACCTCATGTAGGATTAGATGTGGGTACTCTCTGGTTTGTCAAGTAAACACTATCCTGATTGTAGAGCTGAAGCATTGCTTTAAAGTCTACAAAGTTTTTGAAATCCTCATACATTAATCATGCCCTAATAATTCTGGTTCAATTATCTGATTCCAAAACAAAAAGTCAATTGTTACATTAAAGATCTACCCAGTACAGAATGATTAAATACAGTAGCAGATCAAGGATTTGGTCAAGGGAGCCCAGGAAAAAGTTCCCATATTTTGCTATTGGAGCACAGTGAGCTGTGCGAGCAAAGCAAGCCAATATCAGCCAGGGTCCAGGGCCCATCTTGGGGTGCTGGAAGCTCCTGCATTTTAACTATCAAATATGCATTCTGCCACTTTCCTTGTACCTTCTCTTCAAAAATTTCATCTGGTATTTGTGTATGTACAGTTGTACAACAACTTATTTCTATCTCAAAAATATTTTGGTTAATTCTACGAATGCAAAACTTCAGAGATTTGAAGTATCCTGTTGGACTTGTTTGCAAATACATGTCTCAAACCTGGGGGATTTAGGCCTATTTAGGTCCCCAGAAGCTATTGCATTTTAACTTCCAAAATAGTATTTCCAACTTTCCTGAGCACTTTTTGTTCAGTTTTGAAACACAATACACATTGAAATATTCATTAGTTCTAAATGTTTTGATGTAATAAAGGTACAATGTACAAGCACAGAAAACTCAATATGGAGCCAAACACGAAAAAATGTCAAGTAGAGTGAGACCAGAACATTTTGCAAAGTAATCTCTATATACACCTGAGGGATAATTTACAACTTCGGATGCTTTGGAGAGGAGATAAGGCTGAAAACATCAGTTATCCTCCACATTTTAAAAGATATATAGAATTTTGATTGTTTTTCAGTTGTGACGATGGGTATGACATCGCCCACTTCACCGGTGTATGTCAGAGACTCAGAAGCCAGTGCAGACACATACATGTTCCCAGACTGGGGTATCGGAATGATTATAGCTGCTGGAGTACTCGTCATATTTATAATGCTGTGCTGTGTTGTACTGGTAAGAAGAACACTGATGTTGACATTGCTTAACTTGAGATTGTGTATCACATTGTAAATGTAATATAGTCAAACGGAATTACTACCCTACTAATATGTATTCATAGTTTTAACGCAAGTGTTTTCTTGTGGCGCAACAGAACGTTCCTAAGCCCCTTAAAACTGGAAATCAGCGAAAACTTAATGTACACGAGCCGGTTGAATTAGACCTATGGGTAAACAATTTCTGGAAAAAGGAATGATTTGTAGTATCACCGATTACAAGATTCTTTGTCGCTTGTGTTTCACATTTTTCTTTCTTTTCACTTTGTCTCAGTGTTGTGTGCCATCAATGAAGCATGATCAGGGTAACTACCTGGTGCCCAGTCAAACCGATAGCAGTAGTCCCAACAGCAGCAAAATTGAAATAGACATGGGAATGGATCATGTATACGGCAACCAATCCACCCTAAAGAGAAGTCCTCCACAAATCAAGAAAAGTCTCCCGCCACCAACCAATGAACCCCCTCCTCCTCCCCCACTACCAATTCCTAATGGCAAATTAAATGAACAGGTAAGGCAATTTCTTTTAATCTTTCAAAATTCTCTTCTCTGACACTTTAAACATTTCATATTTCTTATTCATATTTCTTAAACTTCTGTCACTCACACACAGATATCCACTGATGCGTGAATGGTAAAAAAAGTCTGGGGCTAAACAGTAAACTAGCAACAAAAAGAACTCTAAATCTTTCCTAAAGCATGACTAATATTGTGTTGCTGGAATTAAAAATACCATGATGATACGAATAAACATGCAGCGCATTATTTCACATGTGAAATATTTAATGTTATTCTGATAAAAGTCCTACACACTTTTCTGTTGACTAAATAATAACATATAATGTAGGCCAAACTAGAAGGGGATGAAGTTGAGGGGGACACATTGACTCGATACACCATCAGCGGTCCCGGACAAGCGGACAACGGAGTCAGTGAAATGGTTGACCTGACGGGAATATACATAGTGGATAATGAAATGAGACAGGCGAGTGAATTAGAAGAATACTCAGCACCAAATGGTTCGGTTCACATTAACGGCCATGAACAGCTGGTAAGTGATAAATGACAACAACTGGATTTTTTTTTGCTTTTACTATTTACATCTAGACGTTTAAGTTGACAAAATTTAGAGTTAGGAAGGTTAAATCCCTGAGGAATGCAGTTATGATGTAATGCATGTACTTTATTAATCTTATGTGATTTTCATTTGGTATCTGATTTATTGGGATGACTTAAAAAATATATCATACGTTTTAGTAATAGTCCGCTGATTTTTTGTCATATTGAGGTGAAACGAATTGTTTCAGAGTTGCACGGAAATTTAATCAAAGCATTCAGTATGTATGAACGTTTGAGTTTCTGCGCGTATGTGCGTGTGCTCTTTTGGTGGCTATGATTCAGTTGCACGTTGCATGGTGAAGATCTGTTTTTATAAATAAAGTATTCAAAAAAGGACCAATGGCATTTTCCCTTGTAGACTTGGCTATAGGATATTCTAAAGTTACACAGCTCTGAATCTTGTATTCTAGTCAGGTTTGTTAAACAGCATTTAGTTTTGTCATGAATGTCATACATGCAAAAAACACCTTGCTGGGTTTCTTAAAATCACAGACTAATATGGTTGCTCACTAGCATGCATTTAATTTTGCTTTTATCACTTCCGTTACTATTCAAATGTTTGAATAGAAACACGTTTTCATCATTTGAAACTTAAATGTAGAAAGGTAAATAATAGTGGTAGTCCTGCTTATTTCGTCCAATTTGTACATTATTGCTTCTAGTCGTAAGTTTGTGCTGTCCCACTCGGTGTACATTTTAACTATGATCTATCGCAAACAAAAACCAAAACTATTCCAAATTTTGAAGAATTACACAGGCCTGGTAAATTAATGACCAAACTATTTGATGTTGTAAAATAATAATTTGAAATGATGCCTGAAGGTTTGTAACTTGTGTTGAAGCTATGTTTGCTTATCAGTGGGCTTTTTCACTTTTTATGACAACAAAGGATGGTGCAGGACTAACATGAGTCCCTTTAAAGTTCAATATTAAACTGTCACCCATGTCTCTAAATGAGAAAAGAGACCGATGACCATTACATTAGTGTTTTCATTCACTTATCACGGAAGTATTCTTGGTCACGTTTTTAAGCGAAATAAGCATTGAAATCCCCACCAATGATAATATTTTTACGAGTCGTTAAATTTACTTTTTTCACTCACTTGAACATTTATGCTGAAAAGATACCAAATATATTTCAAAATTTGAATTTTATTAAAAAGGATTTTTTTTTAAAACATTTAGATGTATGTTTTGCGTGGAAATGGCAGGGCCCGTTCAAACCGCAATGAAGACAGTCATCGCAAGCTGATATTGTATGATGGAGACAATTTCACAAGAACGTTCTATGATGAAGTTCTGGAAACATGGGAAACATTCATGTGATATTCCGCAGTCTACAGACCATGACACAAAGACGTCACACACCTCTGAAGGACACCACATCGAATGATGTTCAAAATGGCCACGAAGACTTGTTGACAATTGCGTTTTTTCTGGAATGTTTCAAAAGGAAACATCAAGTGAAAACTGGAAAGATTAATAGTCCAATGTACTTTTTTTGTTTTATCACAAATCTTTCAACAACAAGAACTTTGTGTGGTGCTGTGATTATCAAACAAACTGAAACTGTGATATGATTTTTTAAAAGAATTCAGTGTTTTAATGTTGCTGTGTAGCTTAGAAGCAAAGTTTGATCGACCAGTCAAGTGCAATATTCTTGATGCAATTTCTCTCTGCATTATTTTAGGTTTCATGCGCCTTTCATTCCTTTCACTGATACAAAGTTAATATTTTATCCACAAGTCTTTTAGTTAGTATTAAGTAATTGGAATGCGTCATATTATGTATGCAACTCTCTAGTCCATCATATTTTAGAACCAAAGCATTCCGTTATATTCTAAATTTATTTTAATACCGAAAGCTAAATTTATCCAGTTTCTGTAATTGTGACATGTAAAAAAACAGAACTAACATGGTGATTAAGGAGGGAATGGAAATTTGCAATTTCCAAAGGAAAATGATACCGTTTTTATTTCTATTTTGGAGGACCAATGACTTATTACTTATTTGGTTCCCGACATATTTTAATGTAAAACGTGAAAAATACATTTATATCCGAATCGATACTGCTGATGCTCACATGTAAATATACCATTCATAAAATGCTTACACTTTATTTCACTAATAAATTTATTTTACCAAAAATATAAGATTGGGCTGTTCAATGAAACTAGTTGAATTGCACAATTGAACATCAGATCCAAGTAGAAAAGTTAAAATCCACATAATATTCAAGTCAAACTACAGAAATATTGCTATGCATAAATTTCAAATCAAAAGTTAGTACTTTTCCAGAATATATCTAATTTCTAGATCAGAAGTTCAGTAGATAAACTGATTATTTATTGCTTTTCAAATCTGTCATGTATTCGGTAAAGGATAAAACGCAATCTTCAGTGTCTAATGTCCTGAGAAAACCACAGGGCAAAGCTTGAGATATCTCGTTTCTCATCACATAAAACACAAAACAGAGTTTGCTTTATCTAGTTAAAAGTATTTGGTGTATTGGTCTATTGCCCACCAAATTGCTGGAGTTGAATGTCATGTTTCCCCAAAAATAATTCACTCTTCACATGAATAGACCAATACCGTAAATGTCGCAAATAACGCGCATGCGCATAAGACCAACTTTTTGCACTGCGTGTTATTTGAGAACTGCAAAAACCATTTCCAACAGATGAGGAAGTAAGTAATACTTTTTGTTAGTAGCACAGTACAGA